>VDFB02258503.1:0-46581 GCA_007258455.2 Sequoia sempervirens
TCTCATAAAAAATGAGACTAGAATCCCTCCTCATCTCGCACGGTTTGCATCTACGATGCAAACTATTGTCGATTCTGTTCGATCTATCGATGCGGACCTAGATAGGTTCCATCAATGGAGAGAAGAGAGGAGACAATTCTATGCAGATGGGTTGTCATATAAAGAAATCAATAACCTAAAAATCACTAAACAAGCTATATGCCAATATTTTGTGAACCCCCAAACAAACGAACCAATACCACCCACAAAAAAAAGAATTTCAATTTTATGGTGTAGGCACCCGCAGATAGCTGCAAATTTTTGGGATAGATGGTGGATGGTGTTTGATACTCCACCACATGGCAACAGTGAGGTGCCCTTATATTTTTTGAGAAAGTTATGGGCGGAGTTTGAGTTGGGTAAAAAACCCAACTATTTTGATATGAGGTCATTTCAGGGAGCTGGGCGTGGCATGCCCCAACATAGACTAGGAGCACGTGTCGATCCTCAGCGACGTGCTCCAGTTGCGCCTCTTGTTCTTCCTCCTTCTCCTGGTATTCCCGCTGCATTTCAGCAGCAAACCATGTTATCTACACTAGGAGCATTGAGTTCACTTTCAG
Organism: Sequoia sempervirens; assembly: GCA_007258455.2. Lineage (NCBI taxonomy): Eukaryota > Viridiplantae > Streptophyta > Pinopsida > Cupressales > Cupressaceae > Sequoia > Sequoia sempervirens. The sequence goes on from VDFB02258503.1 coordinate 600, forward strand.
GACATCTCATTCAGCAGACTACACACGCGGCCACTGAAGTGGCCAATACAGAGCATGGAGGCTCGGGCTATAGGGATACTTAGACATCCACTTCAGGTGAGGCACATGCATCTGGGGCGGGATCATACCTAAATTTACTATATTCTGAGGATCGTCCCACACAGGTATGTTCATCTTTTGAACTTAAATTTAATTCAAGTTTGAAATGTAAAAAATTCATGTAAATAATATAACATCAAACTATATATATAATATAATATTAATTCAATAATTTTGTGTTTGGTGTATAGACACATGATGACGTGATGCCCGAAACTCAATATCATCATCGTGTGTATATGTCGAGTGCTGTAGATTTGGGCTCACCTTTTCGACAGGTACTTGAACCAAAATATATTAAATAATTTGTGTGTCCATATATATATATATATAATTTAATTTGAATTTGTACACGTGTGAATTGATATATTATATCTAGATGCAGGGAAGTCATACTATTCCTAGTATTGATGAGCCACAAGTTACAGTGGTGAGCTCTCCTGAGACATCATCAGCTCAGGTGTGTGCTTTCAAAAGTTTGTTAAGTTTAAATTAAATACACATCATAGATCTAATTTAATTTTTACATTTATATACACATGTGTGAATGATCTATATGAACTGTTGTACATCTATATTTAGGGATTTGATGAGATAACCATGGCGGGCCGCGCACCTGAGACATCATTGACATCTATTCATGGGAAATCTCAGGTGCGTGATCATGAGGTCATATCATTCGAGGTTGTAAACTTTACTTTAAATCTCCTATACAAATTTTACGAACATTTTATATATATATATATATATTCAAGGTTTTCACATATTGTTTGCTTTATATGAATATGCAGGATATAGTGGATCAGGCATTTCCATCTTCTCAACAGACAGTTATGTTACCTGTTGAAGAAAATGTGCCAATTGATTCACATGACCATATGGTAATTTATGAATACTAGAAATCATTTTTAATATATTTAGTCGATATTTAATTAGTTTTTTTTATCTAAAAGTTTATATTTTCAATTTTAAATATGTTTAATTATATCAAAATTTCTAAATAAATTTAAATCTAATTTCGAGTTTCTTGAACTCTTTTACAGCATGATGTAGGTATATCTAGTCAACGTGGAACAAAGAGGAGACTTGATTTGACCGATCAGCCTGAGAGTTAGATAATTTTATATTTTATGGACTACAAACCTCTAGTTTCATTTCAATATATGTGTTGGACTTGACATATAAATTTTATGGACTATGTAGATCTCTAGTTTTATTTTGAACATGTTATTATCATATATGTGTGTTTATTTATATCAGTTGAATTTAATATGATGATTATATATGCAGTCAATTATGAGATCATGTTATGTTCATTTTCATAATTATATGCATTTATATACATATCTATATATTTACATTTTATCAAATTTTCAAGTAATACATGCACTATATAATAATTCTTATCTAGAATCAAATTTCATATATATATAACTTATCACATGGTTAGGTGACAAATTAAAACATTCCTTAAATAGTCTCTTAAATCATATTCATAATAAATTAAGGGCAAGTAATTCTAACTATTTTCCAATTACATAGCAAATATTTGAATCAATAAACAAAAAACCATCTCCTTGTATGTATATTTAATGTATAATCTATACAATTGAATAATTATATAAAATGTGGTAAATAGAAGACACATGAAATATGTATAATCTATACAATTTGAATAAGATATTTAAAAGTGACATCGAACAAACATATATAATGTACATCAAGAAGTTTAATGTACAACTATATAACATGATGAAACATATATGTGCATGTAGATACAATTAAAGATTATCAACTTTTAGGTGAATACCAAAAATTGATATTTACATAGTCTCCAGATAAAATAGTTTTTCAGTTCAACAATCACATTGTAGACCGACTTGATGAGAACTTGCAAAAATAATTAATGTAAGTAACTACAATTTTTACGAGTCATTTAAGTAAAAATTCATGCAAGAAAAGAATTGCATATAGTAAATTCCATACAAATTCAAATGATGTTAGCCATAGGATGGATTAAGGGGACCTAAGAGGTTGGATTAAGGGGATGAAAGAGGGTGGATTAAGGGGAGTTGATAAAATGAGTTAAAGTGATGTAAGAGGGTGGATTAAGGGGGAGTTAAGAGAATGAGTTGAAAGGATGTAAGAGAGTGGATTAAGGGGATGCAAGAGGGTAGATTAAGGGGAGCTGATAGAATGAGTTGAAGGGATGCAAGAGGGTGGATTAAGGGGAGTTCATAAAATGAGTTAAAGTGACGTAAGAGAGTGGATTAAGGGGATGCAAGAGGCTGGATTAAGAGGAGTTGATAAAATGAGTTAAAGTGATGTAAGAGGGTGGATTAAGGGGGAGTTGAGAGAATGAGTTGACAATATGTAAGAGAGTGGATTAAGGGGATGCAAGAGGGTAGATTAAGGGGAGCCAATAGAATGAGTTGAAGGGATGCAAGAGGGTGGATTAAGGGGGGTTCATAAAATGAGTTAAAGTGATGTAAGAGGGTGGATTAAGGGGGAGTTGAGAGAATGAGTTAAAGTGATGTAAGAGGGTGGATTAAGGGGGAGTTGAGAGAATGAGTTAAAGTGATGTAAGAGGGTGGATTAAGGGGGAGTTGAGAGAATGAGTTGAAAATATGTAAGAGAGTGGATTAAGGGGATGCAAGAGGGTAGATTAAGGGGAGCCAATAGAATGAGTTGAAGGGATGCAAGAGGGTGGATTAAGGGGAGTTCATAAAATGAGTTAAAGTGACATAAGAGAATGGATTAAGGGGATGCAAGAGGCTGGATTAAGGGGAGTTGATAAAATGAGTTAAAGTGATGTAAGAGGGTGGATTAAGGGGAGTTGATAATACGAGTTAAAGTGATGCAAGAGGGTGGATTAAGGGGAGTTGAGAGAATGAGTTAAAGTGATGCAAGAGGGTGGATTAAGGGGAGTTGATAGAATGAGTTAAAGTGATGCAAGAGGGTGGATTAAGGGGATGCAAGAGGGTGGATTAATGGGAGTTGATAGAATGAGTTGAAGGGAGGTAAGAGGGTGGATTAAGGGGAGTTGAGAGAATGATTCGAAGGGATGTAAGAGGGTGGATTAAGGGGATGCAAGAGGGTGGATTAAAGGGAGTTGATAAAATAAGTTAAAGTGTTGTAAGAGGGTGGATTAAGGGGATGCAAGAGATTTAGATTAAGAGACCAATAGGAATGAGTTGAAGGGATGCAAGAGGGGTGGATTAAAGGGGAGTTCATAAAATGTAAAAGTGGCGTAAGAGAACTGGATTAAAGGAGTTAAGTAAAATATGAGTTAAAAGTGAGCAGAGGGGTGGATTAAGGGGAGTTGATAATCACAGAGTTAAAGTGATGTAAGAGGGTGGATTAAGGAGTTGAGAGAGAATGAGTGAAAGTGATGCAAGAGGGTGGATTAAGGAGGTTGAGAGAATATGAGTTAAAGTGATGGAGGAGGGTGGATTAAGGGGAGTTTGATAGAATGAGTTAAGAGTGATGCAAGAGGTGGATTAAAGGGGATGCAAGAGGGTGGGATTAAGGGGAGTTGATAAAATGGAGTTAAAGTGATGTAAGAGGGTGGATTAGGGAGTTATTAGAATGGGTTAAACCCTAAACCCTAAACCCTAAAATGAGTTAAAAAGTGATGCAAGAGGGGTGGATTAAAAAGAGGGGATGCAAGAGGGTGGATTAAGGGGGGAGTTGATAGAATGAGTTAAAACCCTAAACCTAAACCCTAAAATGAGTTAAACTTACATAAGAGGGTGGATTAAGGGGATGTAAGAGGGTGGATTAAGGGGAGTTGATAGAATGAGTTAAACCCTAAACCCTAAACCCTAAAATGAGTTAAACTTACATAAGAGGGTGGAAGAGGGTGGATAAAGGGGAGTTGATAGAATGAGTTAAACCCTAAACCCTAAACCCTAAACCCTAAAATGAGTTAAAGTGATGTAAGAGGGTGGATTAAGGGGAGTTGAGAGAATAAGTTAAAGTGATGCAAGAGGGTGGATTAAGGGGAGTTGATAGAATGAGTTAAACCATAAACCCTAAACCCTAAAATGAGTTAAAGTGGATTAAGGGGTGTTGAGAGAGTGACTTAAGGGGATGCAAGTGGATGGATTAAGGGTAGATATATGAGGATATTGATTGAGGGGTCCTAAGAGGATGAATTAAGAGGTGTTGAGTGAGTGACTTAAGTGGATGCAAGTGGACAAATTAAGGGTAGATATATGAGGGTATGGATTACAAGGTCCTAAGAGGATGGATTAATGGTAGTTGATAGAATGACTTAAGGGGCTGCAAAAGGATGGATTAATGGTACATAAGAGGATGACTTAAGGGGTTTTAAGAGAATGGCTTAAGGGGATATGAAATCAATTATAAAGTATCAATTAAATGTATCTAGAACTATATATAGTTACCTGTCTCTAGATTGAAATTCCATTGTAATATATGTGCATCTCCTCTCTTTTTTGTAAAGCATCTAATTTTGGGAGACCTGAAACAAAAAATGATATAAAACTTTAATTAGGAAATGATTAAAGACAAATATATATATATATATCAATTAAATATATATACGACTAGATATGCTTACCAATATTTATTTACTCTATTGTACCATCTGCATCCTCTCTTTTTTTTAATGCATCTATGATTGTCTCGTGATCATCCATTGAAATTGTCCATAAAACTTTATTAGCAGGCCTCCCTTGATATCTAACTAGTTTTATATTGGTTGCCAAAATCAAATGTGAATAATGCATAATTTTCTTGTGTCTTTCATAATCTTCAAATGCAGGCAAGCCATTCTTTCTCATCAAATATTTTCGAAGCCAGGTGCCAACAACAACCACTGAACCAGTTGGATACTCAAAGTTGTCATCATCTACTCTAGTATGTACCAACTTATGTTTTCTCTCAACACATCTAGCCAACCAGTACTCTGTCTGCTCTTCATTCCCTTGAGGTGCAACAACAGCATACACATGTCCTACAAAAATAAATACAAAATTCAATAAAAAGTGACTTATATTTAACTCATATAAACATGCATACATACAAAATTCAACTCAATAAATAATGTACCTTCTTGTACAAGATCTGAAACATGATCATAATCATCTGATGCGAACACTTGATTATCTTCAATTGTCATTTCATGTTGAACATGTGTCAATGTAGGCGTTAAAGCTCTTTGTTGCCATTGTTCGACCCATTCCATATTTTCACATGCTTGCCAATCACCTACAATACAAAATTGACAATAGCATGCCAACTCCCTTGTCCATATTGTCCATGTGTTTGCATTTGAACTCTTAAATGAATGCCATTTTGCACTTCCATTAATTGTTTCACAATCCTGTCGAGAAAAAATATCATTTTCTTCAACTAACCAAAAGAAGCGTCGAATTATTGATTTCTCACTTGTCCTTGTAGATAATTTGGTATTGCACCAATCTACAATTGCACGTGCATTTCTAAATTTTGCAGCATCCTCAAATTTTAGTTGCTCTCTAGCAAGAGCTCTTTTTACACATGCACCTGCTCCATCGTGTTCTCCCTTACCATGACCAGCTTCAAAAAAACTCCATATGTGTTGGATATTATTTTCCTTATGAACTCTACATAGCCAATAAAACATTCTAGCATTTTTGAATTGACCCGTGCAATTATCTGACCATATGAGATGTTCTATTATTTGAATTCCTCTCTCTTTTAAATTTTTATTAAATATATCAAAACAATATTGTACAAACTCAGATGAATGTAATCGATTATCACTTACATAAAAATGGTACTCTTTCAAAAATTTTCTATTATCTTCTGTACTATCTTCAGCATGTCTATAAACAATGTGAACAAATATAGCTACTTGCACTGAATTATAATATTGTGATTGGATTTCTTCTTGTGGAGCAAGAGTATAATTTTCAGCAAAATCAACAATTGACAATATAGTTCCAATTGGAAATGTGTTTTTACATAAACGAAATTGATTATCAAGCCAATGAGCATTCTGAGAGTGTTGAACATATTTAGGTACAAACTTATCTTTAAATTCAGTAATAAAAGTATGCACACTAACTTTTTCCACAATTAGCTCAACACGTCTTCCAATTTTACCATCTTTTAAAGAATACTCAATATTTTTAAATTTTTTTACATCCACTAATTATTTTCCAAATTCATCTAAACTACTTTCATGCATACATTCTCCTAATAATGAAAAGTTACCACATCTATCGCATTCTCCAGATATGCATCCTTTTAAAAAAAATGAGTTTCCATTTAAAGAGGGATTACAAAACAAACCTGCTATAAAATCTTTGATTCTTTCAGGTGGCATAGTAATACCACAAATGTCCTGCATAATTTGGTTAGCATGCAAAGTGCATCGTATATATCGAAATATATCATAATAATAATGAAATTGTACATGAGTCTTACAACAACAAGAGATTCGTTGCTTATTAATTCTAACATACCAAGGTTTACACTTTTCAAATGATCTTTGACTTATGCTAATATTCAATGGTAAGATTGAAGCATCTAAATTTTTTATATAATTGAGTTTGAGTCATATCTAAGAGATGCTTTGGATGAGGTTCACGATTTTGGAACCCACCCTTAATTTTAAGACATCTCTAATGTTAGGTGATACTCTTGTATTATCATACCAAAATTTTTCGATTAAAGATTTAATTTCATTAGTTAATTTCATGTCTGATCTTGGGAGTCTACCACTAAAACTCCAACATTGATTAATAGGATCTTTTTCAATACTTTCTCTTCTTTTAGCAGCTCTTATCAAAGTTCTAGGATTTAAGTTTATACATTTACTAATCTTACTTAACATTCTTTTATTGGAAGCTGTTTTATCAACTAGAGCAGTTGTTATTGCACGTGAGCCGCATTCTTATCTTTTGATCGACTTTTCTTACCAATAACATCAATAGCATTAGCAACACTAGATATGACTTGTTCTACTGAATCATCTTTCTTTTTTGGTTTTACAAAAACACCTAATTTTTTCATCACTTTTCTCATTTTAAACATTCTCATCAATTGCACCATGAGTTGACATTGGAATCCTAATTTCTTTCTATAAAAAAACATTTTATATATTTTATTTCCATAATTTCTAATTTGTCTTGAAGAAACTTTACCACGAAGGTTATTTAACACATTTGTTTCAATTGTTAAAAAAACATTTTCAACTTCATCCATAGATGGAGTTTCATTTTCATTCACACAAGGGGTTTCATTTTCATTTTCAAATGTAAAAGGGATTTCATTCTCATTTTCATCAATATTAGGGATTTCATTCTCATTTACATTCTCATAAGATATAATTTCATCATTTTCTTGTTTATGTATTGTTTCAACCCTAGTATTATTAATCTCATCAATTGTGTATCCAGCTTCTTCTAAACAAGCAATATCAATATTATAAAAACTTGGGTTTGAAGACATACCTGGATAGATTGTTTGAATAGGTACATTTTCCATATCATTGGGAGGTGGATTTGAAGACACACCCGAAGTTATTTGCATATTATTCAAAGTTGAAGTTGAAGGCACATTTGGGTTTGTCTCCATAGTTGCATTTTCTTCCATATTCACCATCTCCACATTTGCATCATCTACATTGATTTCATCATTCATGGCTTCCTCTTCGACATTCTTAGAACTAGATGCTTCCAAATCTTTCACTTGATGAATCCTTTGTCTCCTTTCCCTTTGTCTTTTTGCCTCTTTATCTTTATTTGCTTGAATTTCTTCGGGTGTCATTACCTTCCTACATCTTTTTCTTTGTCTTTTTTTATCACCCATGGTTACCAAACCCTCTTTGATGACAAAAACAATAATTCAAGAAACCTATTTTAAAATTTTCCCCTCCTTCAAATATTCAAATAAAACTATGTACTATGAAGATTATTTTTTCTATAAATTCTGAAGTACAAAATCATCATGAGTACATCCAAAAATTCACTTTTTCCAAATCTTCTTGTAAAATATTTTTGCACTTGATTCCACTTCAGAAAATTTAACTTGCACTTTTACTCTTCCAACAATTTGAATAGAATATGCCCTGCACAAGACAAATCTGCAATAAAAAACGCAGAAAATGACACTTTAGGTCCGTACTGCAGAAAAAGAATGCTGTAAAAAAATCGTGTTTTAACAGTATTTTTCAAATTAGGGAAAAATGGCTATTATACAAACGCGTACGCGTTATGAAACGCGTACGCGTTATATTTTTAAAATGCGTACGCGTTCAGTAACGCGTACGCGTTGCTTTCTGCCAACGGGCAAAACATAACGCGTATGCGTTATGAAACGCGTACGCGTTTTATTTAAATAACGCGTACGCGTTTCTATAACGCATACGCGTTATTTAAAAGTTGATCTCCCAAACCAAATCTAGCCCCGGTTTTAGGCTCGGGAAAGGCTTGGCAATCCGAGCCTTAGCTTTTGACCTGCAACTAAAAAACTAAGGCAAACTGAAAAAAAATGTCCAACTTTGACAACATAGATGATGAACTTTTTTTCTGAATTAGTCTATAAAATTAAAACCCATTAGAGAACACAATGTCTACTTTCTAGATATATAATTTTTGTTAAAATTGGATTAATTTTGTTATTTTTAAATTAATTTCTAAGCAAACTAGGCCTTAAACTTGAAAGATCAGGTTTTTTTGGTTTTTTAATAACTTTGTATTGGTTAAGTTTCTTGTAAAAAAAATTATATGGTCCCAAACTTCAGACAATTCTCTACACAATGAAAAAAAAAAGAGTCAAAAAATGTTTTGTTTAGGTCCAATTATGTTGTCCGTACACGTTGATTTGAAAAAACATCAATTAAGGCCAATAAAAAATTAATAAAAAAAAATATATTCAATCAAAAATTACAAAAAAAAATCCAGCCCAAACTTCATGTTGTTAGCTCTCTTTTCCTAAAAGGAATTAGCAAAATAATTTTATTTGGGTCAAAAAGTGTTGTCCGTACACCTGCTTGGTATGGTTAAAAAACAGGGACTTTAAAAAAGTGGTTTTTATAGATCTTTATCAAAATTTAATTTCTATAAACTGGGTATTTTAATAATTTACATATTTGGAAACTAGATTCAAAATTCTAAATTTCATATTACTGACGTTTTTTAAGATTCATTGTGGAAGTGCCTCAAATTTTCAGTCCAAGTGTGACAAATTCTGAAAAACAGCAAAAACATTTCCACTTTTTGAGTTTTTTGTGTACCCAACTTCTTGCATCAACCCTTATACACTATCCCCTTGTGGAGTAGGTGAGAATATGGATTTTGCTCGTCTGCTAGTTGTGCTATGAATCGTCGGATGGATTGAAGTCTACCTTGGAGACCTCTCAATTGTCTTAATGTCTTTGGTGCTTCCATCTCGAGGATTGCTTTTACTTTTACTAGATCCACCTCGATACCCCTCATGGACACTATGTATCCCAACAATTTACCTGATTGTACGCCAAAGATGCACTTCTTAGGATTTAGTCTTACTTTGTAGTCCTCCAATCTGTCAAAGATAGCACTTAAGGTTGCTATATGATCTTTTCTTTTTTTAGATTTGGCTAGGATGTCATCGACATAGTCTTCAACTATTTTATGAATCATGTCGTGGAAGATCAATGTCATGGCCCTTTGATATGTTGCTCTTGCATTCTTTAGGGCGAATGGCATCATGTTCCAATAGTATGTCCCCCATGGACAAGTGAAAGTTGTCTTGTGTTGATCCTCTTTTGCTATCATGATCTAATTGTATCCTAAAAATCCATCCATTAGTGATAGCATCTTGTATCCTGTTGTCATGTCTACTATCATGTCGATGTTAGGAAGTAGGAAATCATCCTTTGGACATGCCTTGTTCAAATCCCTAAAGTCTATGTAGATTCTGATGGCTCCATCAGGTTTTGAAACAGGTACCAAATTTGACACCCATTTTGGATAATCGATTGGTCATCTGATGAATCCTGCATCTAATAGCTTTTTCAGCTCCATTTTGACTAACAAAGCGATTTGAGGATGCATTTTTCGAAGCTTTTGCTTGACCGGCTTTGCTTCTGGATACACTGCTAAGTGATGATCCACAGTCTTTGGATCAAGCCCTAACATGTCAGCATAACTCCATGCGAAGTTTATTTGTCTTTCCTTTAGGAATGCTACTAGGAGTTCTTGCTCTTTTGATAATAGTGATTCCACATAGAATGTGATATGTGGGATCTCCTATGTTCGTAGGTGTATAGGATTGCATTTTTCAGCCAAGACTGTTGACTTCTCTTGATGAATAGCTCTTAAGGGAAGAATGAATCCTTCATCCTCGGGTGCCTTAGACAGGTTTTCACCATTGGATATGTCCTTTCTTTTTAGTTTTTTCTTGTCAGAGAGTGCCATAGTGTGGTTTTCACTCAAGGACTTGGATATGAGTCTTAGTTTGTCACTTTTGTGATTGAAGGATTTAATCATTCCCCCATAATAGGCATGTGTGTCCAACTCTATTATAAATCCTGCTTTCTGATCCCCATCTGGAATGTTATCCCGCAATCCCATGAACTCTGAGAGTGCCTCATCATTTTTGAATGTATCAAGAACTGGTGGTTCTCGTTGGTCATAGTTGATGAGTTGGGGATAGACTAAATGAATGTCATGATTTTGATGATCAAATTTGAAAGATAAGGTACTAATCATGCAAAGGGTGGTATCTTCAAATAACCTAGGTAGATCAGTCATGGTATCCTCATCATCGCTACTAATATAGGCCTTAGTTATAAAGTTATGTATGTCTCTACCTATGGATATTGGTGAGCGTACTTATGTTGCTATTGACTGAGGAGAAATATTAACCATTCTAACTGGAGGATTTCGGCCACATATGGTTATACTTGGATGGGTACATCTAAGGCCAAGATTTGTTATGGGTTGCATCTCTAGCATGATAGGTATTATGAGGCCATTGTCATTTTGTCCCAGTCTTTGATTTCTGTCGTAGCCCATTGCAAGCATCATTTGTAGGTCCTTTCTTGTCTCATCCATTGGTAATTTAGGTGTCAGTATTTCATCTTGATATAACATGTGAGATGGATCTACTTCAATAACCTCCTAGCCAAGGTCTCCCCATCTTGTGAATTCGAGATAGTCTTTAGGATACATTTGTGATGTGGAAGCTTGATTTTCTTGTGGACATCCCCGTGATCTAGGAGATTGTGGTAATTCTTCTATCACCAAAGCATTGTTATGGAGCTTGTAGCTTCCATAACCATCCTCTTGGATGATGAGCTTGATGTTGGAGATGGTGGGAATGGCAGGTGTCTCTGTCTGAGAAGTGGATGCAAGAGTGGCGGGGTCGATATATGGTGTGGATGGGCCCTCATCATTTTTTAGTACTTGGGGAATTTTGTAATACTTTGCCTCAAGATTTTTGCAATATGAAAATGGTTCGGGGTCTCCATGGACAGTAACCTCTTGTCCATTATGTGTAAATTTCACACATTGGTGGAAAGTTGATGCTATGGATTTCATCGCATGGATCCATGGGTGCCCTAGGAGGATATTATATGGCAAGTCAAGGTCCAAGACCTAACAAGTAGTTTCCATGAGAGTTGGCCCTACTTCAATAGGGATTTTAATCGTTCCCTGAGACACTATTTCTTGGCCATCATATGCTCTTATTGTGATGCCCTTTCCTTTGTCAATGGAATCTTCTAATATTTTCAACTGCTTGATGAGGCTTAGGGAACATACGTTCAAGCTTGCACCTCCATCCACCAAGACCCTTTTGATTTTTCTCTTATGTACTATGGCTTCCAAGTGAAGTGCATGATTGTGAGATGGTTGGGAAGGGAAATATTGGTCAAAGAATGTAAGAGGATTAGGTGTTATGATATTTCTGACCTAGCTTGGAATTGCTCCGCATCGAGATCTGTGGGGATAGTGGATTAGGCTAATGCTTCCTCAAGGATCTTTTTGTGAACTAATGATATTTTTAACAACTCCATGATGGAGATGTGTGTTGCCATTCTCTTGAGTTGATCTAAGACATTGTAGCAATTAGGAATAGATCTGGATGCAGGGACTCTATTTGGTTGGGATGATCCTGCAATGGTTACTTTTTTGCCTCTTGTGGTGACTTCGCAATCTTCGGCATGGGTTCCCTTGATGGTGATGACCATGCAGTCTTCATTTAGGGAGGCAACGACTATTTCATACACATGATTTACACTACCCTTCCCTTTATCATTTTTATGGCCTTTGTTACCATGATTCGGCATCAGATTCGTATATATCTTAAGATCTTGATTCCCTGTGGGTTGTTCCACATTTATGATTTTTTTGTCAATGAGATCTTGGATGATGTTTTTGAGTCTCATGCAACTGTTTGTGGTATGGCCTTTGATTTTATGAAATTCAAAAATTTGATTCTCGTTATACCAAGGAGGTTTGACATCGGGTTCTTGGTAATTCTCAAATGTAGGAGGCTTGATGAGTTTTTTGTCGATCAACTTTTTCATTATGTCCTCAAGTGGTTCCCCCAAAATGGTGTATTTTTGTTTGGGATAACTTTTGCATTGGGGTGGTCCTCTTTGGTCATTGAGATTATTGATGGTTGGATGGTTGTTGGGTTGGTGTGTTGTGTGATGAGTATTTTGGTGTCGTGTTTTGATTTGTGGTACGGGTGTATGTTGGTGAGGACCACTAATGACCACCTTGGCATTGACGACACCATCATTAGTAATGTTTTTGTTCCTTGCCCACGTGTGAGGTTTATCATTGCAATTGGATGGTGGGCAGTTATTTTGTTGTTTGTGATATGATGTTTATTCCATGGGTTGAGTCACAAGGGCTCTTTCGATGCTGAGTGCCTTGGAGATCAATTGATCATAGGTGGTGATGCCCTGAACCTTGAGATGAAATTCCAAGCAGCCTTCAAGGTTGGCTATGATGGTGCAAAATTATTGTTCTTCTGGCATGGTCCACTTGCTCTGATTGGCTTTGGATTGCCATCGTTGTAGGAATGAGGCAAATGATTCACCCTTTCCTTGTTTTAGAGTTGAAAGTTCTTCGAGACTAACATCCATTGCAATGTTGAATGCATAATTTTTAATGAATGTGTCCCTAATTTATTGGAATGTTCTAATGCCTGAAGGTAAGCGAGAGAACCATTCTATAGCGTGGCTCACCAAGCTACTAGGAAATAGCCGCATCAGATAAGTATCGTCATATTAGACCTCCATGCAGTGAACCTGGAATTCTCTGATGTGATCTTCAGGGTTTCCAATCCCTCGATATTTGTCAAATTTGTGGATTTCAAATCCCTTGGGGAATGGTTTCATTGGTAAGCTCCTATCAAATGGATAGGGACACAAGTTGCTTGGTGTTTTGGTTGTTCACCCTGATTGAAGGTTGACCACTTGTTGCGAGAGAAACCTGAGTTGTGTTGTCACATCATTTTGCGGATCAGGGGGTAGGATGAAAGTGTTTTGGGGTCTTTCAATCGTTGGTTGGACAGGTGAGTTGGTCGGTGTGTTGTTCAATGGTATCTATATGTTTTGGCAAGAAAACTAGGCTTCCACTTGATTTTTTATGAACAATGCTTATTGTTGATCTTGTTGTTGTTGTGCTAAGATTTGTGCTTGTTTTTGCGCTTGTTGTTCCAACAATGCTTTTTGTTGTGCTTGCTTTTGTTCCCACAATGCTTGTTGTTGAGCTGCCAATTCTATTGCTTCTTGCTACTCTTGATATTGCTTTAATGCTTGTTGGTATGCTTGCAATTGTGCTGCTTGTGCAAGAAGTTGTGCTTGTGCTTGTGCTTGTCGTGCTTGATATTGGGTGTTTTCCTGAACTTGAGCTTGTGCTTGCACTGCTTGTGCTTGGGCTTGTGCCTGTGTCACTTGTTGTTGTAATAGAGCTTGTGCTTGAGTAGTCTTGTGTGCTAGTAATGTTTGCAAAGGTTGAGCGGCTTGGGCGACTTCTTGTTGTTGTTGTTGTTGTTGTAATAAAGCTTGGGCTTGAGCAACTTGTAAGGTGGCTTGGGCTGCTTGGACGAATTGCACGGCTTCAGCGGCTTGTTGAGTAGCTAGGTGTACGGTTTTTTGTTTTTGCACTTGTTGGTATCCTCTTTGAAAAGCGGCTTGCAATGCTGCATTATATTGACTTGATGTGGTGGAAGTTGGTGGTGGTGGGGGTGGTGGTGGATTCAGAATGGCGTTTGTGGTAGTGATGAATGGTGATGTTGTGTTGATTATTTGATTGGTGGATGGTGTTGTTGGTGTGGTGGTTTGAGTGATAAGTGGTGCCATTGATGTGATTTTCCCTTGAGAGACCATGCTTTGCAATGTTAGCGGAGTGTTTGATGTAATTTCTTGTGTGTTTGTTGTCTGTTGTTTCGATGTCGACGACAATTTTTGTGTGTTTGGAAAAATTCTTTGATTGATGGTTGGGATGTTGTTTTGATCGATACTTGGTAGAGGGGGAAGCGCTAAACCAAGGAGTGGTGTTGATGATAATGGCAATAGTGGGAGAGGTGGAAATGTGAGGGGTGTTAGTTGTTGTGAAAATGTCATGGTGTCAAATACAGCCCCTGGTCCAAACATATCTCCCTCTTCTTGTGGATTTGTGAGGAGAGGTGTTTGAGGTGTTGCGTGAAAAAATGATGATGATGGATCGTGATGGAAGGTGAGACGAACATTCTTGTGTAATGGGTTTTGGGGTATGTTTTGTTCCAAGATTGTATTTGCATCCAAATTTTGATTATTAACAAGGGGGTGTGCCTGAAGAGCATTGAGGAATGTGTTTCCCTTGTTGACATTAGGTTGGGTTGGAGCAAACGATGTTGTGATTTGTGAAATTTTTTGCATGATGTTTTGAGATGGGGGTGTAGATGAGATGGGAATGGTGGATGAGATTGGAGGAAAAGATGTCTCCACTATAGTACTCACATCAAAATACGAAGGTAACTTGGCCCCTTGTTTTGCTAGCTCAAGCATGTATAATGAAGGGTTAAGTCTCATCATGATATTAATGATTTTATGGTTCTCTGGATTTTGGAGCATTTCAGTCATTTCTTTGTGAGACATTCCAAAGATAAGATCCTCTCCTTGGTTTTCTTCTTGCAGATTTTGCGATGATGAGAGATTCAAAGGATTACTTGATTTGGAAGGATTCATTTTTGCGTTTGTTTGGCTAAGATCACTTGAATTGAGTGTTTCTTTGTTGGCCTCCATACTCCTCTTGTATTGAGATCTAGTTAGAACCATAAAACAAGGATCACTCTTCGAGAATATGGGAGATGAGTCTCTAGATTCTTTGGATCGATCTTTATTTTATGTCCAAAAGAGTTTTCAGGATGCCTTGAGGATCAAAGGTGATGATATGATGATGAATGATACAAATGTTTTGGATTTTGAGAAATCTTGAATGAGACACTAGGCTTTTAGGACTTGCAGATTTTGATTTTGATTTGTCTTTGGATTTGGGATTTTGTCTTTGATTTTGATTTTGATTTTGCTTTTGATTTTTGAACAAAAAGACCCTAAGATGTTGGATAATGATCTAAGGGATAGATTTTCTCAAAGGACGATTATTTGAATATGTGCGAGGAGAAGGATGCATCTACCCACACCTATTCAAACAAGATGATAGCTTTTCTAAGCATATGAAGAAGGATTCATCTACATATACTAAGCTAGGCAAGAAGATTTTGATAACTTTGACTAAGCATATGCAAAAGAATGCATCTACACATACCTAACCAAAGGTGATTTTGATAATTTTTTCAAGGATTTAGTCTCAATGATTTTGATGATTTTTATTTTTCCCAAAAAGCCTAGCTTTTAAGGATAATTTCAAGATTTTCCAAAAGGTGATGATGAGATGATTATTGTTTTGATGTTTTTGAGGATGGATGAATTTTTTTTGAGTTTTTTTTTATCCTAAGATGAACCTAAAAAAGACACTTTGTTTTCCTAGACCTAGGTATTGAAGAGCATGCAAATGCTTCCTAATGACCTTTGTAACCAAAGAATGATTTCATTTGAACATTCATTTTCAGATTTCCAATCAACAATTCTTTTGCTTTGGGGATTGTGAGTCTTCAACACATATGAAAGTTAATTTTTCTTAGGTTTTCTTAATGGCTTTGTTTTACCAAAAACACTTTCTTTGATTAAGTTTTCAAACTAAGACATGTCCAATGTCTTAATTTCTTCAAACCCCACAAGATATGTTATGTGGAAATTTAATGAACTTAAGACAAGGGTTTTCCTATTGTTTACTTAAGGAGACAAATCAAGATATAATCCAATGTTTAGAAACCTCTAACGATGTGAATCCCAAGAGAAAGCAATAACATATGGATTAAGTCAATTGTATTTTTCTTCAAAAGGTTTTGAAATTTGGATGAGGTTCAAGTGTTTGTTTCCACGGTGTTTTCAATCAAGCAATGCATTTTGTAACCCAAGAATAAGTACAACCCTATAGATGTGTAAGACAATATTTGTTGGATTCCCACTTGGACAAGTCCACCTATGCTTATCTCTAGCGAATGGTTAGATGCTTGACTCCATTGGCTCCCCTCTATGACACTCACCTATACGGGGCAGCCAAGCATCAATACCCATGAAAATCCCATGGCATGGTTTCCATTTCTACTAAAAGACCGTAAAAGTGTGGGGTGGCTTGACCATTCTTGCACCAACAAATAGATTAAAGGATTTTGGAAAATTCTAGCACATGAGTTTTAATAAGGACTTTCTGTTCGTGGAGATTGACCCATATGGCAAGAGTCTCCTTTCAGATCCATCTTGCCAGAATCAACCGCGTGATATTGGCATTTCTTCCAATATCCACATTTATATCCCGGTTGGAAATACTCTTAGCTTTAGAGTGTTAAAGGTTGAGTCATTCCCTTGGGTGAGTACTTTTTCCCCAAGGTAGGCCCTCTAGGATAAACAAAAGCGAATGAAGAACAATATTCGTAACTCAATCAATCCTTGTTGGAAACAAGGAGAGAGAATATACGCAACAATGCCCCCACTCACACTCGCACAAGATGTTCAATTTTAAGCCCAAATCGAAGTGTGTAGGTGATTGCTTTGTCTCAACCTAAGATCATGGAAAAGGCCTTTTGATTCTCAAGATCGCTATAAAGCGTGAGAGAAGCGCATACGTCCTTCTTCGATGATGTTAGTTCAAATAATCTCTCACAAAACAATGTAGCACATGTTCATTTTAAATCCACAAAGAAAAATGTGAGTTCGTTTTAGAGCACCAAAAGACAAATGATAGACACTTTGTTCAATTGTTAACCAAGAAACAAAATCTAGTAAGTTTGTGATCCTAAAGTTCGTTTTAGCCTTTGTAAGAATTGGAAAGATTTTTTTTTTAAACCCAAACAAAAACTAGTATCCTAAGGAAGAAAAAGATAACAATTTCTTAACAAAGTGTTAAGTAAACACTCAAGTGTTTAAAAGAACTTTGATTTGACGAACATCCTTCTCATGCTTCTCCTTCCTTTGATTTTGATTTCCAACCTACAAGAAGGAAAAAACAATCAAATCTTGGAAAACACGTAAATTAAAAAGAAGAAAACAGAAGACACATTAATCATAAATCAAAAGCATGTGCTAAAATTAGATTTTCCCTTTTTATTGTCTCCAAGCGTCGCAACTCGTAACTGCTTCGCAATTTGATTTCTGAGTGGTGCCCTCACAGCACCAGTTACCAGTCAGCGGCACTCTATGTCGAGACATAGAGCTCAACTGCATCGCCCTTTTCGCCTAGCGTCATAGTTTCCCTCCAGCGTCGCAGTTTTTAAAAATTTGAAAATTCTTACAAGTCAACAAGTCTTGCGATGAGGTTTAAAATTCAAATATTTTGGCGGGACAAGTGCAGCATCGCAATTTTGATTTTAAGCGATAACCTAGAATGACGCTGAGCTCCTAGCATTGGAATTTCCTATGTGTGAATGAAAACGCGGAAATTTCAAGAAAGGATGAGAAAGAATGATATCCAACCCTCCTTCTAGTGCAAAATGTGTGAACCCCAGCCTTGGTACCTACAAAACTACATGAGTAAACAAGTTAAACAAGGAATTGCAAGCTAAAACAAAGATTCCCCATGAAATCCATTTACAACTTCAAACTAGGATAGAAAATAACAAAGAACACAATGAAAATGACAAAACAAAGATCAAATCCTAATTAGATGTGCAAACTCGTGATCCCATGGGGGAATTGGTGCCAATTTGATGTGAAAATTGACCCTTTCCCAATTCCTATGATGCAAGCTTGATGTGTTGAAGATGATTGATCCACTTTGATGATGAAGAATGAGAATTCCAAGCCAAAATCTGCAAAAACCTAGCTATGACTCAATGACAATGGATAAAATTCAAGAGATATTTGAGCATGGTAACTTTTCCTAGATTGTGGATGATAAAATGAGGATATGAGCTCTTTATTTATAGAATGTCAAAATTGATGAATGTCCAAATTTGAGCAATGTGGGACTAACATTCATCCAATGGTATGATGCCATTTGTCAAGCTATGAATAGATGGAGGATGTGCAATATTTGGGGTTTGTGCCAATAAATGCATAATTTTGAATTTCAAATTTGTTGAAATCAAATGCAAGAGGGAAGGGAAAATGCAATAAATTCCACTTGGCTCAAGGAAAAGGACATGTAAGATGAATTTATTTCCTTGTTGAATGTACATGTTGACTTGGAATTTTTGAATTCAAATTGAGAGAATATTCCAAAAGATGCCTTGTGAGGAAAATAGAGATTTAGTAAATGAATTAAATCTATTTTCATGTGCAACTTGCATTATCTAGAGGATGGGACATGAGATGAGATTAAATTAATTAAGGGTTAATTAATTTAATGAGAGAGGTTAGATGATGTGACCTAGTTGACTCAAATTTATGGATTTATTTAAATCAAATAAGAGAAGAATATGATAAGAGGCTAATTAAATAAGGATTTTGATTTATTTAATTAAAAGAGATGGTGTTAGATTAAATCAAATAAGATTTTAATTTATTTAATTTAATGGATATACTTTAGATATTTAATCAAATAAATTGATTATTTAATTAAATAGGGATAATTAGATCAGATGGATTGATTTAATTAACAAAAGAGATTGACTTAATTAGATAAAATAATTTATTTAATTAAGAGAGGAATACTGATGAATTTAATTAGATGGAGGAATTTGATTAAATGGTTAGAATGAGGGATGATTTAGGAAGAAACGATGTTAGTAAGTCAGGATCAAATGCACAATGTCAATCAGTATATTTTACGTGTCTACAGTAATTCTTGATACCAATTTGGTTATGTTGTTTAGAACTTGTTCCTCTTATTTTATTTCTAGTGTCCTTTTTCATTGTGAGTACACTGACAAACTATATATGGATATAAAAACTAATTCAATTCCTTGTTAACAACTGCATTTGAAGATGGTGAATATTTTTTTGGTTGCACAAATAGTCATTTTCATTGATGAGCATGAGATGATTAAACCATTAATATTCACAAAAAACTGGTAATAGATTGATGATTATTCGTTACTAGCAACATGCTTTATTTTGAGTTCCAATTCCTATTGATTTGATTTTCTTTTTACTCCAATTTTTGCATCATGTCTAATGGTTTTAATAGTTCCCTTGTTTAATTTAAGCCTTTTCAAAAGCTTCAATGATTAGAATTCAATTGAAAATGGATGTATGCCAAGAATTGATAGAGATCCAAATCTGTCATGCATGCATATTTCCCCATGGCTTAAAAAAGTGACTGAGTAACATTAGATATTGATTTATACAGCTTTCATGATTTGAAGGATGTCCTTACCCTGCTCCAATGCTCCCATTTGTGATAGGTTGGAAGTCTCTCCACTCTCTTTACATGCCTTTAGACATAGGAAGTCTCTCCTCCAAATTTTTGATGTTAAAAAACAACAATTAGTTATATGATTTCATCAGTCCAAGTCAACTGGTAAGTGTCTTTTCAAAGTTTCCAAATCATACATTACTTTGAAATATTTTGTTGAATGGTTGTATGCATTGTTTTAGGAAAATTCTGTAAGTCCACACTAAACATTGGTGGCTTTGGACTGCTGTTTAGAATTGCAAAATATACCAAATTGGTAGTTGCAACTATCCGGTTGAAATTTGACTGTTTACGCTTCGGGATAGGACTCTGATTAAAATGATGCCCATATTTTAAAAAATGAGATTTAGATTATGTTTAATGGATTTTAAGGAGCGGGTCTTTAAGCATTTGGGAGGAATTATACCCAAGTTCAGTTTTAGAAGTTTGGTTTTTGTAGGTATCTGATTAGAGTTACATCCATCTGTTTGAAGTGGGGTTTTGCATTGGATTGAATTCTGCAGGGTAGGTGGGTTTTGTGGGCAAGTGAATTTCAAATAGAAGGTCTTTTAGCATTTGGAAGGTAGAGTACCAAATTGAGTTTTGGACCTTCTATCAAAATTTTGAGATTTGAACATAGGATTGTGTATATGAATTATTCAAAGAGTTGGGTCTTGGGTATTGGATTATTTTATAATTTGTAATTTGGTGACAGTTTGTTGTGAATAATTAGATTTTTAAATTGACCAATATGATTTTAGGTACAATATCTTGTTTGCAAAATCCAATTTTGGGGGAGCCCTCCAAAGGAATCTTGTATCAGATTGAGAATTATTCTTTCAAAAAGCATTACATTAGCAGCCCTCGTTCTTACTGTTGATGAAATCTCTAGGACCTGGCCTTCCTATGAAAACAAAGAGCCTTTCTTATCTAACACTACTGTGTGGGTTCTTTATGGCATGGAATATTGGTGCCAATGATGTTGCAAATGCAATGGGAACTTTAGTTGGCTCAGGGGCACTAACATTAAGATAGGTTGTGTTGACAACAAGATTCTTGGAGTTTTCGGGGGCCTTTTTGATGGGTTCACATGTTAGTACCACCATGCAGAAAGGAATTTTGGTTGGAAATGTATTTAATGGCAGGGATTCTCTGCTATTTGGAGGTATGCTGTCATCATTAGTAGTTGTAGGCACATGGTTGCAAGTATGTTTGTAAACATAGATTATAGATTTATTTAGTTGGAAATTCATTTTGAGCAACACAAATTTCTGTTATTTTGCCATGCATAATTTCAGTCTTAAAAGTAGTGTTTCTTAGTAAAAAGTAGTCTCACAATTATACTTTTGTCAACAATGACTTATGAGTTATGGGTATTGCATTTTTTGATATTGGTATGGGTTGCGCTATTTATTTTTGAGTCACTTTTTAGCAATCAGTTTTCATGGCTACAGTGAATATATATGAGTGGGTCATCATGTATATGCATGATGTAGGCTTCAACTTGTTGCGTTGCAATTCATAACCATATGTCCCTTGATGTGAAGGGCTACCGATGAATGATGCCTTAGTACTTGTTGATTTGTGTATAAGAAATATTTTATATAAAAAGATTGTAGATGATAGATTGATTTACAACAATTTGGTTGTCTATTATTACACACGAAGACTGGTTTATGACATAGATGTTTGAAAGAGATTGTGTATCTGGTGTGTTTTATGGTTCCTAACTGAAATTGTATGGTTTGTTATCTACAAGATCATTATCACTGTTTGGAGGGTTTTGTGGAGAATCAGTGCTTTTGCTAAATGAGCATTGTTAGAAAATAATAGCTCATTTTTAGTGTGTTGTGTTTTATTTTGTGCATTGTGCAAACAAAATTACTTGAAAATTGAAATGATCTGAGACCTTTTAAGTACAGTGCAAAGTGATAGAAAGCAATGCAAGAGATAACTACAACCGTGGAGAAGTAGGAAACTCATTCCTTTGCTTAGAAGTTGGCTGAGAATTGTGAAGTGTTTTTCCTATGTCTGTAGGTCTTGAAGACAAATGACATATATCATAGAACTTCATCGTCAACCACCAACAATAATAACTAATTTAATATATCATAGAACTTGTGAGTATATCCTGCTATCAGCATAACCATTGCACCTCGTTGAGGTACAAGTGCTAGTGTATCAATAGTTGAACTTTAAAGTTGTTAGTGTTGATGATGACTACCCATAATTGAATGAAATGCATTCCTTAGATTAACAAATCATGTGATGCCAAACCAATGCCCTAATACAACATGACTTAGTGCACAACTATAGATTTAATTTATTTTTTTGGTTTTTAAAACACCTCAACAAAATGCATGCTGATGTGGCTTGAAATCTTAGTTATAAGCAGGGGACTTTCCAAATAAACTGTTGTAAACAATTGAGAGTGATTTGAAATTTCCAAATAGAACCATGAAGTTTCCACACTCTATGATATTAGAATGTTGTATTTTTCTCAATTGAAATTGTAAACATCCACATTTCAAATCATACAATTTCAATCCAAAAAATACGACATTACTAATTTTTCAAATAGAATATTGAAAAGTTTTTTAAAAAATAAAATATTAATTAAAAATAATTCATCTAATTTCTTACGCATATCTAACATAAATTTAATCGAAAGCATAACATACATTTATGTCAGAAACTAATATATTTAAACAAAAATAATATCACTAATTTCTGACGTATATCTGACGTAATGCAGACAAAATCGTATCAAACATTTCTGTCAAAAGACTTCAGAACTTCGGACATTTCCTTCTTTTTTCTCACGCGTTTCCGAAAGACTTGTCCCTTCAAAAGGAGGAGCGACTAACTTTGTCCACTGTGAAGAGGGTCGTCGTTGAAAAAATAGACACTTGTAGGCCCCACTGAGCTTATGAGTTCTCCACTCTTGAATATTAGAACAGCATTATAATATTTCCATGTACTTTGTCCCTTCGCGGCAAGAAGGGGCGACTAACTTTGTCCAATGAGAAGAGGGCGTCGTTAAAAAAATAGTCAGTTGTAGGCCCCACTGAGTTTAAGAGTATTCCACTGTAGAATATTAGAACAGCGTTATAAATACGAGTTATGTCAGGGTTCTATTACCAGCACCACCAGATATGGCGGAAAGAAAAAGAAAGATTCGATCGTGCGCGGCCTGTAGACTACACCGCAAGAAATGTTCAGAAAAGTGTATTTTGGCTCCTCATTTTCCTGCAGACGATCCCAACAAGTTCGCAGTGGTGCAGAGAGTGTATGGAACAAGCAATATCATCAAACTGCTTCAAGTAAGTTTTGACCATGGCCCAGTTTTTAGTTTCTGTTGAAATGGGTTTTAGTTTTCATCTTTTGTCTAAAATTCGTTTCCTTGCCTGTCACTTAAGATTCACATGTTTTGCGAGTGCTTAACGCCCACTTAATTGATGTTTTGAACAGACCAGCTCAATTATTTTTATTTGAGTTTGTTCTTAGGTGGTTATTCATCTGCTGGGTGTCCTTACGATTCATCTGAATTGATTCTTGACATGTAAACTGTATGTTCTACCGGTTGTGAATAATCAGATTAGGTCTCGGTTTCTTTCTCACAGCAGTGGAGTTTAATCTTCGTTTACAAGCTTAAACGGTCCCTATTCTGCTTTTCTGACTCTATAAACGCATGCATTTTAGCAAAATCAGACGATATTTAAACAGTGACTTTCTGTTTCCAGCTATAGTCGAAAAGGTACTTTGTTTTCAGCATTAACATTCTGAAAAATCTCATCAGCGCTAGGGTAAAATTAGAAAAATAATAATCTAATATTAAAGGTTTTATTTAAAATTTGGTATTGTTGTTATTGTGGAAAGGTTCAAATGAACTTCTAGGTTTAGATCAATTGTTTATTTAAAGAATTAAAAAACAAAAAATTAATAATAATAATAATAATTTTTAATCAAATTGTTTTCTAAACTTTTATTTTTATTTTTCAAACTATTATTTAATAAGATTTTTTTATTGTTGAAAGTTTTTGGATTAGATTGTATCAATATTTTTGTATCAACATTTAGGATCACATTCTCTGATCCATCATTAGAATGAAGAAGAGAGAAAAATGAGTAATATATTGGATTATGATTTTTACTTCTTTTTCTCTGTTCATCATCCTGATGATGGATCATAAAGTTTGATTCAAAACATTGATGCAAACACACTGACACAATCTCATACAGAAACTTTCAGCAATAATCTTCATGGATTGTAGAATTTTGTTCTCATTAATTAATATTTTTTTATTAAAACAATGCAATATATATCATAATAAAATTAGAGTAGACTCACAAAAGCCAATAAAAAAATTAAATTCTTATAGTTATTATAGCTATTAGGGTTGATCTTGACCCAACTTTGATTGGTATTACAAACAATTATGACTAGTATATCTGAAGTTGAGTTTATTCATAAAAATAAATATTAGATAAATATTCATGAGGTAAATAGATTTTTGGTCAAGTGTCTCGGTACTTTAATTAGTTGATTTTGAATTCAATAACTAAATCGTTAATAACACAATTAGAGTTAATTTTGTTAAAAAAAGAGAATTGTAACACTTTCAAATTTCATTGGTTTTGTATATTATGTTAATTGATATGTTAATTTTCAAAAAACTTAATAAATTTACAAAATATAGAAGTTTTATAATAAAAATAGAATTGAACAATAAATGTGAATAAAATAATTAAATTGTATTTTCTATATAAAAAATTTAGCCACAGATATATTTTAAGTGCTTCATCTAGTATTTGTATAGAAAATTATTAATTAATTTCTAATTTATAATACATAATAATTTTGTATTACAATTTTTCTAATTAATTATTATCTATTGTAGATATTTAAGTACATGCCTTAACATATTTTAGATAGTTGTAAGTACAAAATCTATGCTACTATAAATAAATTGCGAGTTATCTTTGAGATAGATTATCACTACTTACAATGTGTTCCTAATACAACCATTTACATAACTTTTAGATCTTATAAATCAATATTTAATTATAAAAAATGAAAAAAATATAATGTAATTTTTAATGAATAAAAACACATTATTTAATTGTCAAGAAATATTTTTAACTGATTGTGTTTGTTATATAAAATTTGATTAAAAATTATAAATAAAAGTCATATAGTACCATAGTACTTTCATTTCTAGTCATGATTCAATTGGAGGCCAAGGAATAGTTTGAGATTAACAGCTGTAGCATGATTTTATTAAAGTAATTGAACTTGAGTTTTTTCATTGGAATAAGTATTAATTAAATACTGATGAGCAAAATAATGTTGATAAGGAGCCTTCATAAGATGATTGGTTGATTTTGATTTTGATAGCTAAATCCTTAGTAGCATAGTTGAAGTTGGTTTTGTAGAAATGATAATTGTAATAATTTCTACTTTTCATCAATCTTATGTATTATATTATTTAATGTCAAAAGACTTTGGAACTTCGGACATTTCCTTCATTTTTTCACGCGTTTCCGAAAGACTTTGAACAATATGATGTGAATTTTTAAATCGTCAATGCACGAAGGGCTACTAACTTTGTCTAATGATTGTTATGAATTGAGAAACGTTAATTACAAAATGAATTATAATATTTTAATCTTTTAAAGTTGTTATCCATTATTTCCATGTACTTTTCCAGCTATACTCGAAATAGTACTTTGTGTTCAGCATTAACATTCTGAAAAATCTCATCTAGGATAAAATTAGAATAATAATATAATATTAAAGGTTTAAGTTAAAATTTGGTATTGTTTGTTATTGTGGATTAGGTTTAGAAGAATTTAAAAACAAAAAAAAATAAAAATTAAAAATCTTTAATGAAATTGTTTTCTTAATCTTAATTTTTCTTTTTCAAATTATTATTTAATAAGAATTTTTATTAAAAAATATTTTATATATATCAATCATAATAAGTTTAGAGTAGATTCACAAAAGTCCATACAAAAAAATAAAAATAAATTATAGTTACTATAGTTATTAGGGTTGATCTTGACCCAACTTTGATTGGTATTAGGAACAATTATGCCTTGTATATCTGAAGTCGAGTTTGTTCATAAAAATAAATATTAGATAAATATTAGTGAGGTAAATAATTTTTTGGTAAAGTGTCTTTCTAGTTTAAATATTTGATCTCTAGTTCACTAACTAAATCCTTAATAACATAATTAGAGTTAATTTTCTTTAAAAATGAAAATTGTGACACTTTCAAATTTGCATTGGTATTATGTATTTAGTTAATTGATATGTTAATTTCAAAAAACTTAAATAAATTTTAAAAATATAGAAGTTTTATAACAAAAATAGAATAGAACAATAAATGTAATTAAAATAATTAAATTGTTATTTTCTATAGAATTTTTTTTAGTCATAGATATATTTTAATTGCTTGATCTATGTCATTTTGTATTAACATGTGGCATTTTTATAGAAAATTATTAACTAATTTCCAATTTATAGTACATAATAATTTTGTATTAGAAAACTTTTTTTAATTATTTATTATCTAATATAGATATTTAAGTACATCCCTTAACATATTTTAGATAGTTGTATGTACAATATCTATGCTCCTATAAATAAATTAGGTTATCTTTGACATAGATTATCACTATTTACAATGTGTTCCTAATACAACCATTTATATAATCTTTAAGATCTTATAAATCAATATTTAATTATTGAAAATGGACAAAAATATAATGTAATTTTTAATGAATAAAAACACATATTATTTAATTGTCAAGAAACATTTTTAAGTGATTGTATTTATTATATAAACTTTGATTAAAAATTATAAACAAGTGTCATATAGTAGTATAGCACTTTCATTTCTAGTAAGGTACTATTGGTTATCTAGTCATGATTCAAATGTAAGCCAACCTAAATAGTTTGAGATTAACAGCTTCTTGGAAGCCAAATGTACCATGATTTTACTAAAATTGAACTTGATTTTTTTCATTGGAATAATTATTAATTAAATATTGATGAGCAAAAAAATGCCTATAAAGAGCCTTTATAGTTTGATTGGTTGATTTTGATTTTGATAGCTAAATCCTTGGTTGCGTAGTTGAAGTTGGTTTTGTAGAAATGATAATTATAATAATTTTAACTTTTCATGAATCTTACATGTATTATATTATTTAAATTATATGTATATAACATTGTTATACTATTTTTAACATATTGAGAACCAATGGACCAAAAATATTGTAATAACTATTATATTAAATTTTATACACTAGCATACATAAGAAAATACTAAACACTTTTAAAATCACCCATTTAACATACTAACAAAAATACTTGTAGGAATAATAATTTTTGACAACATTAAATGTTGCATATGATTATATACAATACAATTTTAAACAAAGATATAGACATAATTTAAAACAAACTTTGTAAGAAAGCTATGTACTATTTGGTATACACTTTCTAAAGCCCAAATCATATGAAATGCCACTCAATTAGTAAATTGATGATAGGTATGAAATATTTTTAAAAATTAATTTGAATGCTTTTAGATTCAACTGAGTTAAATCTAAATTCAACTTCTATTCAATTCAAGGTCGATGAGATTAGAAGATCATTGTTTGCAATGAAATTAGTTTAAGCCACAGATGTGAAGTCATGTGACTAAGTTAAATCCTAGCCTTTAAAAAGGTCATAGTGTTTTGTCAATTGAAATTGAAGCCCTCTATAGGAGGAGAGAAAGCGTGGACCCTTGAAGGAGCCATACCATAGTAAAGAACCATTCAAAAGGAAATCGTCACACATTGTGGTAGGAGAGAAGCCCACAAAAGTAAAAAGAAAAACTGGAATCAGTCACAAATGTTGTTAAGAGAAGATCTAAAGATTGTAGTCATAGTTGGTTTGGTGTTGATGCAATTAGTGGTTGAAATTAAGGAGAAGTGTTAGAATATTTAATAATTTCTCTTATTTAATATGAGGAGAATTATAGTTTTGCATGAGGAAAACTACAGTCTTGCATGATGATAAAAATAAGATTTCTAAATATAAAATTTAGATGTTATTTTTAGAGTCTGTAATTTATATGGAGTTGCCTGATAATTTTTTGAAAGTCTTTAGATGTTTCTAAGACTTCTATATAAAGAGGTGATTGTAGTTCATTCATTGTCTCTCATCTTTCTATCACTCGATCAAAATAGTAGAATCATGAGTTTTACTAAACAATTGTAATGTTTGAGATTGAATAAACAATCTTTGTTTGCTATGTTTTGTAATTCCTTCAATATTAGTGTCACTTAGTGTCAACTGTTGACTCATAGAAGGTGTGGGACCTTTATTCTGCCATCAAAACATTCAATTATTATACAATTAGTTTCTGAGGTCACTCTAAGAACTAAGCCGAATAACTTCAAATCAGGGGATCCTTTACAAATACAAATCTTCTGCAATTTCCTGAACCAAAAATGGTATTCTGACCACGGCAGAAAGATAGACATTCACCTATCAGGAGTAGCAACGATGAGTTAATTAATACATATTAGGAAAAAGGAACACTTCTCTAAACAAAAAACCTCCTGCAGATTGCAGAGCTTAATCTAGCAATTTTTGTACTTGGTGATCGATCAAGAGGGAAAGGAGGAAGCCACTAGAAACGACCATGTTGGGCTTAGGAGAAGATAGTAACAGTACCCGGACCTTCATCAAGCCAAAGTCATCAACCATAGTCATATCTAGCTTTAAAAGTCCAAAGTTGCGCCTCTGCGTTTGAACCAGGAAGAGAGTAAACATGTAATTATCGAAGGGCCTAATATGCATCAACAGAAGCCCCACGTTGGAAGTCACAAAGTTCATGAGATTTCCATTGGACGAGAAAGCATTCTCCATACTCATAACAGACTGCTCAATATCTCACAGGCCACCCTGTTTTTGCAACTACAATGCCAACGTCTGAAAACCTAAGAAGCTTCATAGCCGAGTAGACTACTTTCAATTGAGTGGAAAGTATATTTGTATGGGTGGTTCCCGTGTTTTTTCCATACACTCTAGGATTGGGCTTAAATTGTGCATAGTGTAATATCCTCGCTGTCTTACAACGCTCAGCTTCCATTTGTTTTTTAAAAGTTACAGCAGTTGAACTTACTTTAAAATGCCTGTGTTTACCTTTATTAATGTTGTTGAACAGTGATTTGTATTCCTCCACAAAAGCAGAGCAGTTGAACAAACTGCTGAATTTGGTAAAGCAAAAATTATTCAACAAATAAAAATGTCTAAAACAATAAAAATGCAAACAAAAATATTTTGTATACTATCAACAAACAAATTAGATAGAAGTGTTGGAAAATAGGAAACAATAATGAAACTGAGAAACTACAAAAATATATATTCTATTCAATTCAATTTTTCTGTCTTACATATTGTATATGTAAATTTGATATCATAATTGAAATGTATAACTAAGTTACAAATGATTACATAATAAATTACTAATTATGTTCATTATCCTTCATTCTCCTTCATAATGAACATTTAGAAGAAAATCTCAATTTCAAAAATATATGTGTTGTAGCACTATCGTAACTTAGGGCTTCTTCCTAGCCACCTCCCAAAATCAGTCAATCTGCAATCTCCAATCATCAATGCAGCTCACTTTGCAATCAATGATATCATCCTACAAGTGACCATTGTGAGTACTCTTCTGGTGCTCACTCCAATTGAAGATTATCCAACTACAGTGGGTCATTATGAGTCACTCTTTTGATGCTCACTCCAAATCATGACCACACATTACCCTCTCCTCTATCTGTAGTGTTCAAAAATCTGTATCTTGCAATCTCAAAATACAGTCCAACTATAAATCAACAATTTTTGGGACCAAACAATGTCCAAAGCTATCACCAACAACTTATACAAAATCTAGTGTTTTGAAGAACATATCACTCATCTTTGACAAAACATCTGAAGAACATATCACTCATCTCTACAAGTGTCCACCCAAATACCAGCAAATGTTCCCTTTGCAAGGAAAACATAACACAACAACAACCACATCAACATCATTAGAATAAGTCATAAAATTTCAAATCAAAGGCATCTTGATCATAAAGGGAATCCATAACACTCTGAAGACAAGCAAAATCAATCTTATCATCACCATTAGTAGTTTCAACATTATTTTTATCACCAACAGTATTACCAACATCCTTGTCATCACCAACAACATTATCAACATCATGGTCATTACAAACAACATTATCAAAATAATTCAACACAACCTTATTTGGGGCATCGATCCCAACCTATATCAAAGATGTCACAACTACAACATTTAAAGATCCATCTGATATCTGCCCCAAAGATGGTTCAAATAAAGGATTAGTAACACATAACATAATTTTTTGATCTTTCTTCTAAAAACAATGAGAAAAATCATGAGTATGTTGACCACATAATGAATAGGGGTGTTGATCAAAAAAAGAAATTGATGTATCACCATGGCGACCACAATAGGAACACAATTTTGGTTGGACCAATTCAACACTTGTAGAGGAAGATTAAACTTGGCATGCATTCATAAGCCCTCCAGATACAAATATGATGGGTTTGGAATACTTTGGAACATAAGACCCAACAACACCCTTATAACCAAGACCGCATTTTCCTTTGTTTATTTTTTGAGACTCCCAAACTCTCACAATTGGCTTTTCATTCACTTGTATGTAAGTGCTAGGAGGAACAACTTGTTCAACATCTTTCTTCTTTTCTAAGACATTGGATGTATGCTTTTGCAACCTATCTATTTCTTGGTGTTGTGAAATGTATTGGGCACAAAACTACATAAAAGCAGTTTGAAATAGTCTCCAACATTCTACTATTTTATTTCCTTCTTTGGAGTTATCAATTTTAATGTATAGAGACAAAATGCCATCTTCATACAAAGTAGATCCCATAATGTAGAATTAATCAATAATGCCAAGAAAACTTCTTGCAAACACTTATTTCTTCTTAACGTGCACTTATTGCAAACTCAATTTTAACAACGAAATTAACAAAGAAATCCTTAAGTAAACTCTTACAACAAATAACTCCAATCAATAAAAACCTTTCACTTCAAATACAAAGCTATAATAAACTTTATTTTAAAATATCTGTAAACCTCATTACTTGTCTGGTCATGCCATATTTAATACAACATATCTTATTTATATTTACCCTTTTATCTGCAAATGATGCCTCAACATATAAAAATGAAATTCCTTACTCAAACTTGCAATGGTCTTGCCCATTATTCTTTTCCTTGTAGATCACGCTTTATTCCAGCCACCTATCTCAATGCTACCACTCACCCAGGTTTGGAATAAGAGATTTATGTGTTCTATTTTGCAATTAAATTCTTTATTATCACGTCTCTACAACATTTAAATGCTTCACAATAAAAAAATATGCGGTAGAAATACTCTCGAGGGGAGAACAATCATTCCATCTGTATCAGTGTGTCAAAGATCTGAATGGTGGGCATAAAAGACATCGATACTTACAAGTGATGGATGCAATTTGAAAACAAAGAAACGATTGGGACATCACTATTTTAGCATGTGTCAAAGATCTGATAACAACAATGCCTTCCAATGAATAGATACAACTCCTGCCAATACAAATAACAAGAAGGAACCATATTACAGAAATGGAAACTTACAATGAACAGCAAGGAGTGGATTTCTAAAATAACTACCTGGCATAGCAAATGATTTTATCATGCCTCCTAATCAAATCTTTCGAACGATTTTGTTCTCTTTCAATGCATTCTGTTTTCCATAGTAAAATATTATGTGGTTGATGCACAACCTTGTGATCTTCAAACAACTACTAGAATCTTTAAACTTCTTCTTATCCTTTTGTTTTTTCCGCTCATTTTACAAAATTGAGTAGACTTAAAATCTCCCTTCATATACTCTTTTACCTTGTCCATGGTTTTCAGAGCCTTCCAACAGTTGATTCTCTCAGATTCTTCTGGTAGCTACCAACTCTTCACAATCTGCTTTCAATCCTTCACACTGAAATTATTCTTTCCTCTTTAATGTTACACCTTATTTCATGGTGTCTTCTCATCCACCAACAACAATTTCTTGGACAACGAATGAACAATAGATTATGACATTTTACATTTTTATTAATGCCCTTTCCTCCTTCCAATCCTTCTAACACAACAATGATTGACTTTCGACTTCAATCCTCATCGAAAGGCTCATCCCAAACAACTTCACAAGATATTACAAGCATAGGATCATTCTTTGCTCTGATATTAAATGTTGGAAAATAGTAAACAATAATGAAACTGAAAAACTAAAAAAAAAATATTCTATTGAATTCAATTCTTCAACATTACATGTTGTATATGTAGATTTGATATCATAATTGAAATGTATAATTACATTACAACTGAGTACATAACAAATAACTAATTGTGTTCATTATCCTTCAAGCAGCTTATTGTTTTTTCTAGCTCTGCAATGGTAGAATGACTGCTACATTTATAGATTTAATTCATATCTCTAGAAAATCTTAGAATGGTTAATAAAAGTTTTTCAGGTGAAAAATCTATAAAATGCTGGACATTTTTATATGTTGTGATGTTCTATAGGCTAAAATATTCAATAGATAAAGTTTTTATATTGTGGAATGTTCTATAGTGTGGAATATTCAATAGACAAATATTATCTCTAACATTGAAGTTTGTTACGTACATTCTATAAATAAAAATTATCTCCAACACTTTTCAGAATGAGAATGTTTATTTGGAGAACATGATTACAACAATTTTTATATTATACAAATTCCTTAAGATGTAACAAGTCCCAAAGTTTGAGAAAGTGTGATCTTTTATCTTACCATGTTTGGATACCCAAATAATAGCACAACAACCCTAGTTCACATATTTCAAAAACTTGTTTGATTTGATCCATGGTGTTTTCAATGTACCATCTGTGATCTCTTTTAATTATTAAATCATCCATATATAGTATAATAATAATAGTTTTACCATGACTATGCTTTATATAGACATCTAGATCATCATTGCTTCCGTAAATCATTCTTCTATAAAATAACCCATTTATATTGGAGTACCATGCTCTTGGAGCTTGTTTAAGATCATATAAGGCTCTTTTTAATCTACAGACCAGATGTTCGTCATCAATTTTAACAATTTGTCTTTTTGTTGCATATAATTTTTTTGCATTAAATTACTATGTAGAAATGCACTTTTTACATCTATTTGAATTTTTTTTCAACCAAATACCTTATGTTTGTGAGAAACCAATAACCACTAGCTTCGCCTTGTGTTTTTAATAAGTCTATCTAATGTAATATTATTTTGTAGGTCCACTTGTAATCAACATATTTAAATTTTGGAAGATTTTTTAATTCCCAAGTTTTATCTTTCATAAAAGATGTGTACTCATCTTGCATAGCTACTTCCCATTCATAGTTTCCTTTTGCTTCCTCACATGTATTTGAAGTGACAACTTGCATTACCCTAGTCAAAAGAGTATGAATAGGAAAAGTATTGGACTTCTTGGGATATTTATTGATTTCTTTCACTTGATACTTCAACTTGCATTCCTTTCCCTCCCATAGAAAATTGCACACCATTATCTAAATCATTAGTATGAATAGACTTGTCTTCTTTTTTCAATATTGGAAAGAAATTTGACATAAAACTATCACTTTCAATGTATTCATTAAACCATACATTAGTTCTGATATTTATTTCCCTTGTTTTATGATTATATAACCTATATTATTTCGATTCCTCACAATACTCAATCATTATATACTTCCCACTCTTCTTATCTAGGTTGTTCCTTTTATCATTAAGAATATGGTATAGACTCTACATCCAAACAATCAAAAATCAAACACAATAGGATTTCTAGGTCAATCCATGCCTCTTCTAGTATCATATTCATAACTACTTGAGTGGACGTTCTATTCAAAATATATACTAAAGTATGAATTTTTTCAACCTAAAATTTAGCTTCTATATTTGTAGAGTGTAACATGCATCTAGCTATTTCTATGATAGTTGTATTGTTTCTTTCTACAACTATGTTTTGTTGGGATAAGCAAGAAATAATTGGTCCCTTCTTTGTTCATTGTTGTTTAAAAAATTATAAGAAATATTTACTCATATATTAAGTACCTCTATTTATCCTTTTTATCTTTAGAGATCTTCCACTTTTATTTTTGTCAAACACCTTAAATTATTTTAAATAATAAAACACTACATCTGTCTTTCGTAGAAATATACCCAAATTCATATAGTATAGTCATTTATGAAAGTGAGAACATGCCTTAAATCACAAGGAACCAAATCTAAAAGATTTTTTTATCTCCATGATTTTCCTTGTTTGAAAATTTCTATATGTTGCTTTCCCATTGCACATCCTTTCCATACCTTTTATCTTGGCAATATTTTTGGAAGTCCATACATCATATATAGTTTTTGAATAAGCTTGAAACTTTGATAGTTGAAATGTCTCATATGCTCATGTCATAAACTACTAATACTATCATAAATTAAAACATCTAAACTAATAGTGGATCAAAATAAATCTAAACTAATAAAAAATTAAATGTTAGCAAATAAAAACACAATTTTTTTTGTATTTGATTGAATTTTTTTTACATAATAGCTTGTTGTCTCTTTGTGATATACAATGGTAGAATGACTACTACATTTATAGATTTCATACATATCTTTAGACGATATTATAATGGCTAAAAAAATTATAAAAAATGAACAATGTATAAAAAATGGAAGTTTCCATTTGCTTGAATGTTTTTGATAAAGGAAAAAATGGTTTTTATAGGGACCCAAAACCACAAAGTTTACAAGAAAAAGAAAGATACAACATTCATTCCACCAAAAATAAAAAGACTGCCCAACAAGCCAAAAGCCAACACAGGCCAGTCAAAAATATGAGCAGTCAAAAGTATGAGCATACAAACACCCTAAGCTAACTTAAAGACTTTAAAGTATCAACAACCTCAACTTCAAGGTTGCTCATATCCTAGGTGCCCTTTTTCAGAGTTTGAAACTCCTGAGGTGTCGAATCAACCTTTCTCTTTAGATGAGCTCTCGTCCTCTTTGAGATGCTAGCTTCCTCAGTCCTTCTTTTTTCCTTATCCGCGTCCAAATCCACAACCAACGAACCCCTTTCGATATTTACCATTCTCTCAACCATAGTGGTCATGATAGTGGTGTTGTATTTATCAATTTTGTGGTTCTACTCCATGATTGTTTTCATAGTGTCCCTGATTTTGCTAATTTCTCCCTCTAGAACCTTCATCTTATCCCCATAATCCTTCTTCATCCTATCCATGATCTCAATATTTCATTGAAGGCTCTCGTCCATTGATCTAATATTCTCCTTAGTGCACACAACCTCAGCAGTATTATGGATAGTGCCTTTAGTTTTCAATTCTTCCAATTTACTAGTGAGAGCCCTATTATTTAAGCTAAGGTCCTTTATTTCTAGTAGAATCATGTAATTTATCTATTTACTTTTTATTACTAATGCAACCATTTAAGGCCACTCTCTAAATCATCATTATAACTCATAATTTTTATTTATTTATTTTATTTTCTCTAAATTATTTACTAAAGTTATTTAAGTCTATCTACATATTTTACTTATGGTAAAATTTTATCATTCAAAAGTATTTCATAGTCTAATACTATAGAAACTTACTTGCCAATGCTGGCTACTTGACTTAATTTTTAGTTAATTTGATTTGCTTAAAGATACAATATAATTCATTAATAACATAAGTTATTTTAATCTAGTAACTTTGTAAAAGTGTTGTGATACCGCCGTTTATAGTATTGTAGTGTTAAAATTGTTGTTTCTTAAACACTTTATCATTATTGCAAATTGTTGTCAACAATTTTGGTTTAGGGCTACAAAATACTTAGATTATAATTTATATAAATAAGTATGAATTAATTTTATTGCAAGACTCACATGTTTATAAAATGTTACTTCAGGGTTTGGAAACAAAGCAAAGAGAAGATGCAATAAATAGTTTGGTGTGTGATGCAAATGCAAGATTGGAGGACCCTATCAGGGGAAATACCAAGGTAGTGCATGAACTAGAGAAGCAAATAGCTGATCTAGAATTACAATTGGAAACTAAGAAAGATGAGCTCAAGAATATGCATGCAGACTATGATAACCTTGTATTCGTCCTAAACAATGGATTTCCTATTGATACAACTGAAAATATCTTGTATGAGCAAGTGGATCCACTATTGTGGGATCCAATATCAAGGTGAGTTGAAATAAGGTATTTTTTAATACCATATGCATAATTACAATAACTATGATCATTTTTTTAATTTGTATTTGCTACTCTATGGCACCCTTTGTGATCATCTTCCTTATTATAATGATCAACTTTATTGAATAAAAAATTGTAATAATCATGTGCCTTCATCCCTACTGTTTCAACAATTTTGTATTAACCTTTTGAATATTGTAAGTCCAATCTATTTTAAGAATTAATTTTTTTTTAATCATATAATATATATAAATAATAACCATACATTATTTATGTCTATATATATAGCTTTATGGTGTATCTTGGATATGTTTTTTTTAA
Source organism: Sequoia sempervirens (assembly GCA_007258455.2). Classification (NCBI taxonomy): domain Eukaryota; kingdom Viridiplantae; phylum Streptophyta; class Pinopsida; order Cupressales; family Cupressaceae; genus Sequoia; species Sequoia sempervirens. Next base: position 37,290 of record VDFB02258503.1, read on the forward strand.
TAAAATTTACATTATTAATGGAAATAACAATGTACTTTTAGAGGCTACAATAAACGTAAAGGTTAAAAATAAGTATTAGAGAAGGGTTATTTTAAAAAACAAAGAATTTAATAATTAAAAAAATATCTTCGTAATAAGAAAATAATTATTTATTATTTTATCTAGAAGATAAAGGTGTCAAACTATCATTTTTTATTTAATATTAAATCATTTCATAATTAAGTCGAGCACTACAATATCTTATGAAAATTTTGTAAGCTAATGTTCATATTTTATTTCAATGAATTTAATTAATTTTTATTAGATATGATTAGGCTTGTGCATTATTAGAGGTTGTGGTATTGAGACAAATTATCCATTTTATTTATATCTTTCCTAATATTAATCTTTCCTTTTCTATGAAGAACATTGAATAAAGGCATGGAACAACCTTTAGAGATACTTTATTAAAAGAAACTTGTCATTGTGATTATTTGCATGGTAATTTTTTTTACTTAAAAAGTAAATATATTATATTTAAATTAATTTGTATGATATTATAAATTCTAAAATCTATTTAAACCATTAGGATTCTTCTTAGAACATATAATCTACAAGAAATAAACTATCATTATGTTGTAATTTTGACTTACCGCAAACCACCACAAAGTAGGAAAACTTACTGTAAACTACTATTGATAAGTTGTAGAGCTCTTTACTGACAAGTCAAATTCAAGAAGTATTATAGATTTTAAGGGACACATCCCACTAGGAAAATATATGAATAGAGTAAGAGAGCAAGAGTAAAATACCTATAACTATATATATGAAGGAATACACCTAAGTGAACAGATAGAAAAAATAGAAGAAGGATAATGTATAAGACACCTTATGGAATGATGAGAATGTAATATCAAGTATAGAAATATATGAAGGTTTACTAATGAATAGATAGTATATTATCAATATGATATAATTTTTGTTAGAGTTAATATGTTACCCTGTTTGTTTTTTCACTCTACATTAATTTTTGATCCCTCTTCTACTCTTATGTATGGGGTATAAATACAACAAATAGATAACACTTGGAGCACAATACTCTAGTATATCATTACCCACTTTAATCACAAAAAATAATGTTTCCATCTCTATTATATTGTAATTATATATCTTTTGAGATAATATTAAAACCCTCTCTTCATAACTTCATACTCAACTATAGATTAGTATAAAAAATCCTCTACACAACACCTAAAATTTATCTATCATATTGTAATTATATATCTTTTGAGATAATATTAAAATTCTCTCTTCATAACTTCATAGTCAACTATAGATTAGTATAAAAAATCCTGTACACATCACCTAAAATTTGAAGTGATAACGCTTTTATACCAAATGCAAAGAAATAGGGTACATGAAAATGTTTATTATGGTAATATTCTAAGAAGAGCATTGTGCATGTTCTAATATTTCAATAATTACATAAGAAAAACTTACATTTAAATAAAAATAAACAATATATATCATGATATAGGTGTATGTGGGTAAAGCTATTTTAGGAGAAAAAAACAATGCTTCAAAGAAATTCAATGTATTAGTTAGAAATTGAATATTACAATTGTATCATCGTAAATTGTCACCCTTGAAAATTTCATGGTAGGTTTACCCCCCCACCCCTATGTGCTTGGACCTAATTATTAATTTCCTATTTGTACTTTTAATTACCTATTTTAAAATATTTATGATAAATAAAATTTGGGAAATGAAAGTAGGCATTTAATATTTTCCCCTAACACATTGGATCTTGAAAAAGTAGGAATCTAGTCTTAGCTGCAGGGTGCCCTAGATCTTTCTATTTTGGCTCCAAAATTTAAATATGTTGGTGTTCAGATTTATTATTTTAAATTGAAATTTTAATTATATACTATCGATATTTAATTTTTAAGAAATTAGATGAATTACATATAAATAAAAAGTGTTTTCACCATTTTAATCCTAATGAAGAAGTGTAGTGTCGAAAAATGGGTCCCTTGACTTTTTCACACTCGTTTGGGTCTTGTGAACTAATTGATTTTAATGGTACCTTGCTAAAGTGTTGTAATTCACTTTCACACTTTCATAGGGTTTTATCACATAATTAAACATACTAAACCTATTTTTAATCATAATCAAACTTAATCTTGCCTTATTTGGAGTGTTGTAAAGTTTTATAACACACTTTCACATTCCTCTAGGCTTGTCATTAATAATTGGGCTTTCTTATTCTTTAATTGGCCCTATTTTGCATCCACAAGCCTCATTTATTGCATCTTTTCAAGGATAATCCTGACACTAATCAAGTAACCAGTCATAACTCAGGTGTTCCTGATTATGTCACCCAAATTTCGTGTCTGGGAGTCATTCACCACCTTGGGCGAATGATTCCCACCTAGATTTTTGGGTCCCAAACTTGTTTTTACACCTTTCTAAGCACTTTTGAATTTTTGTCCCATACATTATGCTAGATGGGACTCATTCACCACCTTGGGAGAATGAGTCTTTGTGACCAAAATTCAAATTTAAATCAAATTTCCAGTGTGATTTTATTCTCCTAGATCTAATGTTGGCTTGTAGTGTTGTAATTTTGGGAATTCTTACATAATTAAGTATAAATACAAGGTTCTTTCACTCATTTTCACCTAAGACTTTTGTGAGAACATTCTTAATATCTAGTTGAGTTCACAAGAGCATTCAAGTGTCTTCAAGAGAATTAAGAACATTCAAGGGTAGAATTCTTCATCAAGTGTTGCAGCAATTCAAGATCCATCATCATGGCAAGTTTCTAATTGCATTATTTCATGTTTCATGCTTCATTATCTCTATGAGCACCTACAAATCTGCACAAAGCTTAAACTCCAACACTAATTAGCAATGGGTTAGTTCATGCAAATGAAAATTTATTAATGCTCCTATGAAATAATACCTTATTCTTCATGAACAAAATGAAATAACAACATAAACCAAAAAAAAGCTTAGAGAAGCATAATGCACACCTATCCCATAGTGGATTGATGTCACTTTGATGTGAAAAGTGACCCTTTCCCAATCTTTTGACTAGCTCAAATGATGAAGATGCAATGCTATGGACAAAATTAGCTCTCAATGTGAAGGGACTAACTTTGCATGGAGTTGTAGATGATTGAATGAAGGATAGTATCTCCATTTATACAAGATTTTGATGAGAGAAGAGGAAAAAGGGATGAATGTGGGAAAAAAACCCAACCAATGACAATATACCATTTGTCACCATGTGAATGGGCCAAGGATGTGCAAGTTTTGATGAATGTGTCCATAAATGCATATATTTGAAATTTGAAAATGTTGAAATGACAAGGTGGAGGGAGAGTCAAATGGAGTAATGGCCACTTGGTTGAATGCCAAAGGACTTGTAAGGTGACATAAATTCCTTTTGGAAGGACTCATCCCACTTGGAGGGAGATTTGAAATGGAGGAATATTCCATTTTTATGCCTTGTTGAGAGAAAATGAAGATTTAATAAATTAGTTAAATTGATTTATTTGTGCAAGTGGGAAAAGCTAGAGGATGTGAAATGAGTTTAGATTAAATTAATCAGGATTAGATTAATTTAATGAGGGATTAGATGATTTGACTTTTTGAGTTAGATTTATGGATTAAAATAAATCAAAAGGAGATGAAAAGTGATTTAGACTTAGTTAAATAAATGTTTTGATTTATTTAGCTAAAGGGAATCATGCTAGTGGTTTAATTAAATAAGTTTGATTTATTTAATTAAATGAAGAACTTTAGAAGTTAATTAAATAAGATTGGTTTATTTAAATAAAAGGGGACTTTAGGATTGATTTATGATTTAATTAAGTAAATTTGATTGATTTGATTAATATAGGAATTAAGATGGATTAATTAAGTAGTTAATAAATGGATGATTTAAAGAAGAATTGAAGTTAGTTGATCAGGACATTTTTCATGTCTACAATCTCATTTCATCATTTGGTATAATTACCTAAAAGTGGTTTGACCAAGGAAAACCCCTATTCCCTAACATTCAACAAGTTTCCCCCTCTTTAATGTGTGATTGCAGGTTTTTAGATTGAAGAAAAGTGGATTTGAAGCCTTCAAAAGCACTGAAATGGAAAAGTTGCAAATGTTGTCAAAGTTGTCAAGACTCATGGAAACTCAGATCTAGGGAAAAATATCCATCCAATTTGCATGGAATTAGTGGGAAAGTGCTTATTTTATCCATCATCAGAGGCCTGTAAAGTATCAATTCAAGATTCTACTCCTAGGACACTTCACGACAAAATGGAACTGATCCACCAGTTGTGGTGAATGAGTCCCATTCTATGATTTTTTCAAAGATCTTTGCAGATTTGGATACCCATTTGCCTAAAATTTGTTCTCGTGCAGAGACCTAGATCTAGAACTAATTGACCCAGGATGGTGAATAAGTCCCACTAGGCTAGAAAATTAGGTTTTTCAAGATTTTAGAGCTCCATTCCATCTCCACCAAGTTTCTAGGTGAAAACTTTCTATTTTACAGTTCTCTGTTCTATTTTGTTTGCATTTCTAAGTCAGTTAGTGAAGCATTGCATCAAACTAGTTTTTTCATTTCATCTTGCATATCATTATCTTTTCCAAGTTTAAACTTGGTGGTGAACCCATCATTTGACATCATTCAATCCCTAAAACCATCCCTTTTCAAGATTTCAATCTCCTTTGCATTTAAATCTCAAGGGTTTGTTCTTGAGTGAAGAGTAAGGAAATTGCCTCTCCTTTTAGGTCTAAAACCCTAGAAGCGAAAGAGAGACTCCAATTTTCTTCTTTTCATTTTGGTGAACCTACATTTATAATACCTTCTTTTCTAATTTGAATTTCATCATCATCATCATAGAATTAGCTTACATTAACATTGCATTAAGATTTGCATTAGTTAATTTGCATTATAGAGTTTCAAAATTTTGCATTATTGAAAGTGCATATAGGTTGCATTTTGTATCTCAAATCATTGAAAAACATCTTAAAACTGCATTTTCACTTAGGCTACACATCATACAACACAAAAAGCATCAAAATCCATTTAAAATTCATGGAAATTTTGAAAACAATCCCTACTGGGACTCATTCGCCACCTTGGGCGAATTAGTCCCAAAAAAGATCTAAAACAACCTTTTACAACACTAGAAAAACCTTGTTTTTAAGCTTTTTTTTGCTGCCATTGGTTAGTTGTTTCATTGGGTTGACTTTTTGTTACATGCATTTCACTAAATCTAGCTTAAATCAATCCATTTCATGCATTGATTCATTCTGAATTTGCATTTGCAACATTTCATTTTCAGATCATTGCATAATGTAACCAATAAATTACCTAGTTTGAAAACTGAAAATTACTTTTCATGTTAAGTCCTTACATTGCATTTTGAGTTTGCATAAATTATTGTTGAAAAATGTTAGCTTTGGTCTTTTAAATGATTGCAAAGAAAATGTTAGTCAATAAACATGTTAGTCATTCATTCAATGCATTCCCTAGTTATGAGAGTCTTTTCAGGCAAAAAAGTGGACATGTTCATGCTTTCCTTAAACCCGCACCCACTTTTATCTATCGTCCTTTTTAGGATGATGTGATAGAAGAAGCTATAAGCATGGACATTCATGATGATCATAATTTTTCTTCTCCCAATACCTCTCCTTTTTGTGATGAAAGTATCTTGGTGAAAGAAGATGCAATTGTTGAGAATCATGAAGGTCTTGTTTTCTCTTCTCCTCATTCACCTTGGGAAGATAGTATAACAATATAAGATGAAATAATTTCCACCACCTTACTTAATTTTCATTCCTCTCCCAACATTTCACCTACTTGTGAGAATGCTACAATCATGAACAACCATGAAAATGACATTTGTAAGGAAGACATGTTGGTCTTTGACAATCCTACTTCTCCCACTTGGGAATACATTATAGGGCATAAGGGTATAATTTTAGATAATCATGATAATCAAATGGGATCTTCTCCTAATATCCTTCATAGTAATGAAGACAATAGTTTTTTGTTAGAAGATATACTTGAAAGTCATGACAATCTCATTTATCCCTTTCCTAATGCTCCTACCATTTGGTGAGATCTATTTGAACAAAAGGATCCAATCATTTCCAAGTATGATTCTCCTTCTCTTGATGCCTCCCCTAGTTGTGATGAAGCTAATTTACAAAACCTAACCACGAAATGTGATGAACATCATGTTCATTACTCCCCTAAAAGCTCTCCTACTAGGGTGGATATTAAAGCACAAGAGAATAAGACCTTAGAAAATAATAATAAAATCATGGAAAATGATTATAATCACATTTATCCTTCTCACAATATCTTTCCTAGTTGTGAAGAAGATACTTTGATCAATGAAAGTCATGAGAATCTTGCATTTCTTTCTTCCCCTAGGGAAAACATTATGGAACAAGAAAATAACATCATTGATAAACAAGATAATCTAACCATTTATCATCCCCCTACTTGTGATGAAGTCCTTTTGGAAGAAACAATCCTTGAATTTCACGAACATCTAGTTTATAGTTCTCCTAAAACCTCTACTTCTAGGGAGGATATCATGGGGCAAGAAAACGATAACATTAACAAGAGTATCAATATAGTTTCCCTCGATGAAGATGATGAAGTAACATTAGACTATCCTTCACTAAGGGACGTTAATATTATTCAACCTCAACACATCCTTTACCCACCTAAGAACAATTTTTTGCAGCATCCAAGTCATAATAGTGTTGCTCATACATATAGCACTAGGAACAATCCACAACCAAGAAAAACACCTCCAACATCCCTCTACTTGCCTAACCCCATCTTACCAAGTCCTCATTTATCTCCACAAAATAGAAAGGAGTAAAATCTTGTTGAATAATTTTAAAAACTCTTGCAAAGATATCCTTATGGAACTTAATTCAGAATTCACCTAATTATCACACTATTCTTCAAATAGCCTTGCAACAAGTTCCAATCACTTCTCATGCTCAACTGAATGACATAGTAGCCATGATTCAAGGAATAAATGTTGAAATTGTTTTCCACCAAAGTGAACTCCCCCCTTTGGAAGTGCAAAAACAAAATGAAGCTTTCATAATAACATCTCAAAACAAAAGAAAAGGGATAAAAAGAAGTCCTATGGATAACGGCTCTACCCTTAATGTGTGTAGTGTGACCGTTTTGGATAGGCTTGGCATCGATCAATCAAACATTCAACCTAATTCTTTATCTATTAAGGGCTTTGATAATGTAGGAAAACAATTGTTTGGTGTGATCACTTTACCTATTATAGTTGGGAAGGCCACATTGGAAACATCGTTTCATGTTACACCTCACGATCTTTCATATAATCACCTTCTAGGAAGACCATGGATTCATGCAATGAATGGCGTTCCTTTTACTCTTCATCGTAAAATGAAATACATCTACAACAACAAAGTATACACACTTGAAGTTGATCCTGAGCCTTATAGTGTCTTACAACTTGAGAAAAACAAATATAACCCCTTGAAAACATTAACACCAACTACACAAGTAAAACCCCTAGAACAAAAAGACAAAGAAAAACACATTGAGTAAGTCACAAAGCTATTAGAAGATGATTGGGGTTCCTTAGATTTCACACCAACATTCATGGGAGAATACAAGATCATAAACAAAGACTTTGAAAAGGAAAAAGAAAAAGTGGTAATGTCAACACATAATTCAGAAGACCCTTCAAAAGCATCCACCTCAACCACTTCAGAACACAAGACAACCAATTACACAACAACCTTTGACAAAGTTGATTGTGAGCAACCACCAAATCCAAAAGCAATGAAAAAGCTTTATGGAAAAGGTTATGAACTTATGAAGCAACTTGGTTATAGTGCAAAAGGATACGGTGCTAGAGAACAAGGTATTTGTGTCCCTATAGAGCCTAACATGCAAGAAATGACTCAAGGTCTTGGTTATTGTCCTTTGATAGAAATAAACAAGACTTCACTTAATATCAACACTATTACAAAAGATTCTTTGAAAGAAACACAAGATTCAAATAAATCTTTGCTTAATGTCAATTTTATCATGTAAAACACTAATGATTTGAATTTGTTAGATTTTACATCCTCCTTTCAAGGAGAGAACAAAATCACGCAATCTGTAGAGTCTTATGTAGGTATGCAATCTTGTACTAAGCAAGAGATATCTTTGTTGCATAATAAAAAAACATCTTCTATTGATCAAGAGAGTATCTTGGCAAGACTAATCCAAGATCGTCTGATATCTCTCCCTCCAAGAACACAAAATAAATTTTATTATAATACTTCATTCTGTGCATATCATAGATTTAATGGTCATGCTCCTAATGAATGTAAGGATTTGATTAATAAAATTCAACATCTCAAGGAATGTGGTGCTCTTCCTTGTGTTGAAGCACCTAATTCCTCTAAGTAATACTTATTTCCATCCTATTTGACTCACCCTTGTCCTCCACTATGTGGGGGCAAGGGTTTAGTTAGCATTGTCCTCGTATGTCACTTGTTGTTGCCTCTTTTGGCTAGTTGACCACCTTTCATGTACATATATGAGCAAGTTTGGGATGTGGATGACATGCCTTAAGTTGGCTCGCATGTGACATACTACCTTTTTCATGATGTAGCTTATTGGAAACATATGAATTGGAATAGGCCTTTCCAAATAGCTCTAATCTCTTCTTCTACTTTAAAGCAATTGCTTGAATAGTAATGGTGTTAGCAACCGCTTTAAAGTGGGGGAATACATTGACACTCATGTTTCATTATGTGATTCCTTTCTTCCCGCGACACACCCTTTTCTTGGTGGTGTCATTGGGCTTGATTTCCTCCAAGAGAGTGATATTTCTTTGAATTTTCCTCTCTTGGAAACATTAGGCACAATATTCCCTAAGAAGAGACCTTGCACGAATTAAGCAAAATCCATTTGAACAAATCTTACACTATTTTTCATTTACAATGTCTATGAGTTTCAAGCATACAATTTTTTGCTTGCCTCATGGAGCTTGAAGATCATTTTGGTGTGGCACCTTATCAAAGTTATCAGAAGTATAACTTTGGTATGGTTTGAGTGGAAAGCCCAATCCGAGGCATGAATTTCCCCATAGCCACTTGCATGAGTGTGAGTGCATACCAGCCATGAGTGTATGTTTCTCACCTTGTACTTCTCACTTGATGGACAACCTAAAGTTTCATTGCCTTAGAGTGAGTACGTGTGTTTCAGATAAAACAACCTAGATCTAATCAACAT
>VDFB02258504.1:0-28399 GCA_007258455.2 Sequoia sempervirens
TTAAATTGATTTATTTGTGCAAGTGGGAAAAGCTAGAAGATGTGAAATGAGTTTAGATTAAATTAATCAGGATTAGATTAATTTAATGAGTGATTAGATGATTTGACTTTTTGAGTTAGATTTATGGATTAAAATAAATCAAAAGGAGATGAAAAGTGATTTAGACTTAGTTAAATAAATGTTTTGATTTATTTAGCTAAAGGGAATCATGCTAGTGGTTTAATTAAATAAGTTTGATTTATTTAATTAAATGAAGAACTTTAGAAGTTAATTAAATAAGATTGGTTTATTTAATTAAAAGGGGACTTTAGGATTGATTTATGATTTAATTAAGTAAATTTGATTGATTTGATTAATATAGGAATTAAGATGGATTAATTAAGTAGTTAATAAATGGATGATTTAAAGAAGAATTGAAGTTAGTTGATCAGGACATTTTTCATGTCTACAATCTCATTTCATCATTTGGTATAATTACCTAAAAGTGGTTTGACCAAGGAAAACCCCTATTCCCTAACATTCAACAAGTTTCCCCCTCTTTAATGTGTGATTGCAAGTTTTTAGATTGAAGAAAAGTGGATTTGAAGCCTTCAAAAGCACTGAAATGGAAAAGTTGCAAATGTTGTCAAAGTTGTCAAGACTCATGGAAACTCAGATCTAGGGAAAAATATCCATCCAATTTGCATGGAATTAGTGGGAAAGTGCTTATTTTATCCATCATCAGAGGCCTGTAAAGTATCAATTCAAGATTCTACTCCTAGGACACTTCACGACAAAATGGAACTGATCCACTAGTTGTGGTGAATGAGTCCCATTCTATGATTTTTTCAAAGATCTTTGCAGATTTGGATACCCATTTGCCTAAAATTTGATCTCGTGCAGAGACCTAGATCTGGAACTAATTGACCCAGGATGGTGAATAAGTCCCACTAGGCTAGAAAATTAGGTTTTTCAAGATTTTAGAGCTCCATTCCATCTCCACCAAGTTTCTAGGTGAAAACTTTCTATTTTACAGTTCTCTGTTCTATTTTGTTTGCATTTCTAATTCAGTTAGTGAAGCATTGCATCAAACTAGTTTTTTCATTTCATCTTGCATATCATTATCTTTTCCAAGTTTAAACTTGGTGGTGAACCCATCATTTGACATCATTCAATCCCTAAAACCATCCCTTTTCAAGATTTCAATCTCCTTTGCATTTAAATCTCAAGGGTTTGTTCTTGAGTGAAGAGTAAGGAAATTGCCTCTCCTTTTAGGTCTAAAACCCTAGAAGCGAAAGAGAGACTCCAATTTTCTTCTTTTCATTTTGGTGAACCTACATTTATAATACCTTCTTTTCTAATTTGAATTTCATCATCATCATCATAGAATTAGCTTACATTAACATTGCATTAAGATTTGCATTAGTTAATTTGCATTATAGAGTTTCAAAATTTTGCATTATTGAAAGTGCATATAGGTTGCATTTTGTATCTCAAATCATTGAAAAACATCTTAAAACTGCATTTTCACTTAGGCTACACATCATACAACACAAAAAACATCAAAATCCATTTAAAATTCATGGAAATTTTGAAAACAATCCCTACTGGGACTCATTCGCCACCTTGGGCGAATTAGTCCCAAAAAAGATCTAAAACAACCTTTTACAGCACTAGAAAAACCTTGTTTTTAAGCTTTTTTTTGCTGCCATTGGTTATTTGTTTCATTGGGTTGACTTTTTGTTACATGCATTTCACTAAATCTAGCTTAAATCATTCCATTTCATGCATTGATTCATTCTGAATTTGCATTTGCAACATTTCATTTTCAGATCATTGCATAATGTAACCAGTAAATTACCTAGTTTGAAAACTGAAAATTACTTTTCATGTTAAGTCCTTACATTGCATTTTGAGTTTGCATAAATTATTGTTGAAAAATGTTAGCTTTGGTCTTTTAAATGATTGCAAAGAAAATTTTAGTCAATAAACATGTTAGTCATTCATTCAATGCATTCCCTAGTTATGAGAGTCTTTTTCAGGCGAAAAAGTGGACATGTTCATGCTTTCCTTAAACTCGCACCCACTTTTATCTATCATCCTTTTTAGGATGATGTGATAGAAGAAGCTATAAGCATGGACATTCATGATGATCATAATTTTTCTTCTCCCAATACCTCTCCTTTTTGTGATGAAAGTATCTTGGTGAAAGAAGATGCACTTGTTGAGAATCATGAAGGTCTTGTTTTCTCTTCTCCTCATTCACCTTGGGAAGATAGTATAACAATATAAGATGAAATAATTTCCACCACCTTACTTAATTTTCATTCCTCTCCCAACATTTCACCTACTTGTGAGAATGCTACAATCATGAACAACCATGAAAATGACATTTGTAAGGAAGACATGTTGGTCTTTGACAATCCTACTTCTCCCACTTGGGAATACATTATAGGGCATAAGGGTATAATTTTAGATAATCATGATAATCAAATGGGATCTTCTCCTAATATCCTTCATAGTAATGAAGACAATAGTTTTTTGTTAGAAGATATACTTGAAATTCATGACAATCTCATTTATCCCTTTCCTAATGCTCCTACCATTTGGTGAGATCTATTTGAACAAAAGGATCCAATCATTTCCAAGTATGATTCTCCTTCTCTTGATGCCTCCCCTAGTTGTGATGAAGCTAATTTACAAAACCTAACCACGAAATGTGATGAACATCATGTTCATTACTCCCCTAAAAGCTCTTCTACTAGGGTGGATATTAAAGCACAAGAGAATAAGACCTTAGAAAAAAATAATAAAATCATGGAAAATGATTATAATCACATTTATCCTTCTCACAATATCTTTCCTAGTTGTGAAGAAGATACTTTGATCAATGAAAGTCAAGAGAATCTTGCATTTCTTTCTTCCCCTAGGGAAAACATTATGGAACAAGAAAATAACATAATTGATAAACAAGATAATCTAACCATTTATCATCCCCCTACTTGTGATGAAGTCTTTTTGGAAGAAACAATCCTTGAATTTCACGAACATCTAGTTTATAGTTCTCCTAAAACCTCTACTTCTAGGGAGGATATCATGGGGCAAGAAAATGATAACATTAACAACAGTATCAATATAGTTTCCCTCGATGAAGATGATGAAGTAACATTAAACTCTCCTTCACTAAGGGACGCTAATATTATTCAACCTCAACACATCCTTTACCCACCTAAGAACAATGTTTTGCAGCATCTAGGTCATAATAGTGTTGCTCATACATATAGCACTAGGAACAATCCACAACCAAGAAAAACACCTCCAACATCCCTCTACTTGCCTAACCCCATCTTACCAAGTCCTCGTTTATCTCCACAAAATAGAAAGGAGTAAAATCTTGTTGAATAATTTTAAAAACTCTTGCAAAGATATCCTTGTGGGACTTAATTCAGAATTCACCTAATTATCACACTATTCTTCAAATAGCCTTGCAACAAGTTCCAATCACTTCTCATGCTCAACTGAATGACATAGTAGCCATGATTCAAGGAATAAATGCTGAAATTGTTTTCCACCAAAGTGAACTCCCCCCTTTGGAAGTGAAAAAACAAAATGAAGCTTTCATAATAACATCTCAAAACAAAAGAAAAGGGATAAAAAGAAGTCCTATGGATAACGGCTCTGCCCTTAATGTGTGTAGTGTGACCATTTTGGATAGGCTTGGCATCGATCAATCAAACATTCAACCTGATTCTTTATCTATTAAGGGCTTTGATAATGTAAGAAAACAATTGTTTGGTGTGATCACTTTACCTATTATAGTTGGGAAGGCCACATTGGAAACATCGATCCATGTTACACCTCACAATCTTTCATATAATCACCTTCTAGGAAGACCATGGATTCATGCAATGAATGGTGTTCCTTTTACTCTTCATCGTAAAATGAAATACATCTACAACAACAAAGTATACACACTTGAAGTTGATCCTGAGCCTTATAGTGTCTTACAACTTGAGAAAAAAAAATATAACCCCTTGAAAACATTAACACCAACTACACAAGTAAAACCCCTACAACAAAAAGACAAAGAAAAACACATTGAGTAAGTCACAAAGCTATTAGAAGATGATTGGGGTTCCTTAGATTTCACACCAACATTCATGGGAGAATACAAGATCATAAACAAAGACTTTGCAAAGGAAAAAAAAAAATGGTAATGTCAACACATAATTCAGAAGACCCTTCAAAAGCATCCACCTCAACCACTTCAGAACACAAGACAACCAATTACACAACAACCTTTGACAAAGTTGATTGTGAGCAACCACCAAATCCAAAAGCAATGAAAAAGCTTTATGGAAAAGGTTATGAACTTATGAAGCAACTTGGTTATAGTGCAAAAGGATACGGTGCTAGAGAACAAGGTATTTGTGTCCCTATAGAGCCTAACATGCAAGAAATGACTCAAGGTCTTGGTTATTGTCCTTTGATAGAAATAAACAAGACTTCACTTAATATCAACACTATTACAAAAGATTCTTTGAAAGAAACACAAGATTCAAATAAATCTTTGCTTAATGTCAATTTTATCATGTAAAACACTAATGATTTGAATTTGTTAGATTTTACATCCTCCTTTCAAGGAGAGAACAAAATCACGCAATCTGTAGAGTCTTATGTAGGTATGCAATCTTGTACTAAGCAAGAGATATCTTTGTTGCATAATAAAAAAACATCTTCTATTGATCAAGAGAGTATCTTGGCAAGACTAATCCAAGATCGTCTGATATCTCTCCCTCCAAGAACACAAAATAAATTTTATTAGAATACTTCATTCTATGCATATCATAGATTTAATGGTCATGCTCCTAATGAATGTAAGGATTTGATTAATAAAATTCAACATCTCAAGGATTGTGGTGCTCTTCCTTGTGTTGAAGCACCTAATTCCTCTAAGTAATACTTATTTCCATCCTATTTGACTCACCCTTGTCCTCCACTATGTGGGGGCAAGGGGTTAGTTAGCATTGTCCTCGTATGTCACTTGTTGTTGCCCCTTTTGGCTAGTTGACCACCTTTCATGTACATTTATGAGCAAGTTTGGGATGTGGATGACATGCCTCAAGTTGGCTCGCATGTGACATACTACCCTTTTCATGATGTAGCTTATTGGAAACATATGAATTGGAATAGGCCTTTCCAAATAGCTCTAATCTCTTTTTCTACTTTAAAGCAATTGCTTGAATAGTAATGGTGTTAGCAACTGCTTTAAAGTGGGGGAATACATTGACACTCATGTTTCATTATGTGATTTCTTTCTTCCTACGACACACCCTTTTCTTGGTGGTGTCATTGGGCTTGATTTTCTCCAAGAGAGTGATATTTCTTTGAATTTTCCTATCTTGGAAACATTAGGCACAATGTTCCCTAAGAAGAGACCTTGCACGAATTAAGCAAAATCCATTTGAACAAATCTTACACTATTTTTCATTTACAATGTCTATGAGTTTCAAGCATACAATTTTTTGCTTGCCTCATGGAGCTTGAAGATCATTTTGGTGTGGCACCTTATCAAAGTTATCAGGAGGTATAACTTTGGTATGGTTTGAGTGGGAAGCCCAATCTGAGGCATGACTTTCCCCATAGCCACTTGCATGTGTGTGAGTGCATACCAGCCATGAGTGTATGTTTCTCACTTTGGACTTCTCACCCAGTGGACAACCTGAAGTTCTGTCACCTCCGAGTGAGTATACATTTTTCGGAAAAACAACCTAGATCTAATCCACATTGTGTTGGACAAATGGTCAAATCTTGATCCACCTGTCTATTTTTACTTGTTCTTATTTTTCTCTCTTTTAGTCATTGACATTGCATGATCATGTATCTTGATGTTGCATATCATACACCTTGTGCATGTCCTTTTGTGCTTATGTCAGTTTGACTTAGGATCTTGGATCATAGGGGCTTGATTGCCTCCTTGGTCTTTGTTACCCTAGACCATCTACATTAGTACACTTGGACCCCTCTTGAATGCCTACTTTAGTGTGAGTTTGAAGCAGGTTCATCCTCTCACTAAAGTGGGGGCTAAATCTAGTGTTGAAAATGGGTCCCTTGACATTTTCACACTTGTTTGGGTCCTCCTTGAATATTTTGGCTTAATGTTTCCTTGATTTAGTGTTTTAATGTGGATGACACATTCATATTAGGTCTTGGGCCTTGGTGAACTAATAGATTTTAATGGTACCTTGCTAAAGTGTTGTAAAGTATTGTAACTCACTTTCACACTTTCATAGGGTTTTATTACATAATTAAATATACTAAACCTATTTTTAATCATAATCAACCTTAATATTTCCTTATTTCGAGTGTTGTGAAGTGTTGTAACACACTTTCACATTCCTCTAGGGTTGCCATTAATAATTGGGTTTACTTAGGCTTTAATTTTCCCTATTTTGCATCCACAAGCCTCATTTATTGCATATTTTTGAGGATAATCCTAACACCAATCAGTAACCAATCATAATTCAAGTGCTCCTAGCTTGTGTGGCTTAGATTTAGTGTCTAGGACTCATTCGCCAACTTGGGTAAATGAATCCCACCTATATTTTTGGGTCCCAAACCTATTTTTATACCTTTCTAAGAACTTTTGATTTTTGGTCCCATACATTATACCAGATGGGACTTATTCATTATCTTGGAAAAATGAGTCTTGTGTGACCAAAATTCAAATTTAAATCAAATTTTTGGTGGGATTTTATTCTCCTAGATATGATGTTGGCTTGTAGTGTTGATATTTTGGAATTTTCGCATAATTATGTATAAATACAAGGTTCTTTCACTCATTTTCACCTAGGACTTTTGTGAGAACATTCTTCATAGAAAGTTGAGTTCACAAGAGCATTCAAGTTTCTTCAAGAGTATTCAAGATCACTTAAGAACATTCAAGGGAAGAATTCTTCATCAATTATTGTAGCAATTCAAGATCCATTATCATGGAAAGTTTCTAATTGAATTATTTCATGTTTCATGCTTCATTATCTCATTTCATCATTAGGTTTAATTACCTAAAAGGGGTTTGACCAAGGAAAAATCCTATTCCCTAACAATCAATAAGTTTTCCCCTCTTTAATGTGTGATTGCAGGTTTGTAGATTAAAGAAAAGTGATTTGAAGCCTTCAAATGCACCAAATGACAAAGTTGCAAACGTTGTCATGAAAATTTTTCAAGACTCATGGAAACTCAGATCTAGGAAATAATATTCATCCAATTTGCATGAAATCAATGAGAAAGTGCTTATTTTATCCATCATTAGAGGTTTGCAAAGTTTTAGTTTAAGATTCGACTCCTAGGACACTTCATAACAAAATGGGACTGATCCCCCATTTGTGGTGAATGAGTCCCATTGTATGAGTTTTTCAAATATCTTTTCATATTTGGATACCCATTTGTCTAAAACTTGATCCCGTGCAGAGACCTAGATCTAGGACTAATTCACCTAGAATGGAAAATGAGTCCCACTCGGCCATAAAAGTAGGTTTTTCAATATTTTAGAGCTCCATTCCATCTCCAAGAAGTTTCTTAGTGCACACTTTTTGTTTTACAGCTCTCTGTTCTGTTTTGTTTTCATTTCCAAGTCATTTAGTGAAGCATTGCATCAAACTAGGCTTTTCATTTCATCTTGCATGTCATTATCTTTTCCAAGTTTAAACTTGGTGGTGAACCCCTCATTTGACATCATTCAATCCCTAGAACCATCCCTTTGCCATATTTCAATCTCCTTTGCATTGAAATCTCAAGGGTTTGTTCTTGAGTGAAGAGTAATGAAATTGCCTCACTCCTTTTAGGTCCAAAACCCTAGAAGTGAAAGAGAGTACACCAATTTTCTTCTTTTCAAGAAGAACAAGAATCTTCGAAAATTGAAGAAACATAATTGAGAAAATTAAGTGTCCTAAGAGTAGTCAACAACAATTTTTTTAGAATTATTGTAACATTTCATCATTCAAGCATCATGCCAATTTATATGTGAGTTTTGTTCAGGTTTTGCATGTATTTTTTTTAGCACTAACACTTGTAGGTATTCAAATAAAATCAATTCAAGAACCAATTAATGTTTGAAGGTAATGAGTTTAACTTTAGTCCATCAAGGACATCAGGTTTGAGTGGTGAGTTGCAATGAATTGGAAACTCATTACTTGTTAATCATTTAGCCTTTGTCCCTCAAAAAGATACAGTCTCTTTTTTCATCATCTTTTACATTGTGGAGGGAGAAATACCAACACTAGATTTGAATAAGACAAGCCCCTATATGGAACAACCCTTCTCCACATTTTATGTGTGCAAGTTGTATATTTGAAATGAGTTGAGGGAAGATTGAAGGTATTTTATTTATTCTTGAATTTAATCCCTACAAGCTATCAAGTCATGGAATCTTCATTTTCTCATCAACATGTGGACCATGTCCAAACAAGAATTGAAGAACATTAAATAAATTTTGTAACATACTAGATAATGAGCCCCTTAATCTGGGTCTTTGTTCCTCAAGATGGGTCACAAACACAAAAGACCTATCCGCAATGAAATTGTGAACCATAGCACACAAGAGGGAGCCAAGATCAGGATCATACAAAAAGTGCTATGACATAACACCCCACCCACCACATTAGAGCTAGTGTGAAATTCATAATTTTACAAAGCTCCCTCAAGTAGAAGCAATGAGAAAACGTGAGGCAACAAGTAGCTCCCAATAATGAACTTCATAGTCTTAGAGCACCACAAAATTTCCATTAAATTTGATGCAAAAAAATAGGAAATTTTTTAAGGTAGGGCCATTGGATGATTGGAAAACTATTCCCAACCCAAAACCAAGAAAATTGCATCAGAAACTTGAGAGCATTGTATGGAAAAATTATTGCAAAGTTTTTCCACCAAGAAGGGTTGACAATCTCACACTTCATGAAAGTGAGGGGGATTAAACATCCTAAAGAAATTATCCACGTTGAACCTACAAAATAAATTATTTTACCAACACAAATGGCCACATAAAAAGCTATACAATAGGCACAATGATGCCAAATCTGGCCAAGCATGAGCAATAAAAGCACCCATAACTGTACAGTACATTATATCTCCAAAGCTTGTAGAACCTTTCACGTGTGAATGCGAGAGCATATATTACACTTGTTACAAACAAATATAAATCATAATTCCATATGAATTCCAAGAGATTTCACCCAAAACATGAGAAGCAAAACAAGTGTCATTCAAAGGAATGCCAACACACAAGGTCATGCTAGCAAGAAGTCATGAAGAGTCATGTCAACAATTATAAGCCTGAATCGAGTACATATTGATAAAACCCAAGAGATTTTGGAGGATCGTATCAATTATACTCTACCCCTCCTATCCACATGTGATAAGACCACACATAGGTCAAAGAGATAGAGAAGGGACAACAATCTCAAGCCAAACAAATTGGAGAATAAATTCATGCATGTGTTAATGACATCGAGGGGACCATAAGCCACACAAGGCATAATGGAGTGACGTCATGAGGATCATCAAACTCTACAACATCAAAATAATTAGTAAATAGTGATATCTCGCTAATGTTTATGCAGCCATTAGACTGCACGTTTGACTATGTATTAATTTATTAAAAATAATAATACAATGTATTTTGTCATTTCAATTAATTAATAAATATAGTCAAATGTGCAATTTGATGGTTGAGTAGACATTGCCTGATATCTCTAAACATATTGAAGATGAGTGAAATGGCAGAGCCCATCATGTGACCCAAAAGAACCAATAACATGAAAATCTAATTAACAAATTGGTATCTAAAAAACCCATCAGTAGTCTGCCTGAAATGAATAGAGGTGGAAAGGAACTACCACAAAGCACAACAAGTTAATGCAACAAGTTATCAATATCTGCATAAGAGAATTCAAAATAAGCTAGGGAAAATTTGATGGCTTTATTTTCCAAGCGATCTACAAGACCATTTACTTCCCTATAGCAATGCCTTATTTCATATTAAATGAATATTTGCAAGAGGGACTGAATGTATGAAAGCAAATAATTTAAATATCAAAAATAAAAAAATCCTTTGGATAAAGCATTTATTACCACCATAGAATCACCCTCAATGATAATGTGAGATAAATTTCGGTCAATAGCCATTTCTAATCCTAAAATCAAGGCATTAAATTTTGCCACATTATTTGAGCCATTAGAAAGAAATTTGCAAGCCTTCTTTCAAGCCTTACCATCATTGCACCTTAAGACCATACCACCACTTGATTTCCATGGTTTCCCTTGGAAGCACCATCAAAATTTAGCTTCACCTTGCCGAAAGGGGGAGGGGACCATTTAACAATTTTCTTGATAGAGATAGAATTAGAAGAATGAATCAATCCCCTTACTAGAGGGGGTTTTAATAAAGACCAAATCTTTAGCATCAACACATTCCAAGAAGAGAAAACCTTATTAGAAATCAGATGCTTGTAAAGATTATAGGATGTGAGATTATAGGATAAGAATAAAATATTTGTAAGTTTAAAAAGGATCTTTATCCAGTCTCAAGCAAGCATCAAGAGCTTTGTGTAATAGGATTCATCAATAATTTTAGAAGAATGGCTTCAATAGTAGTGAAATTGAACCTATACTTGATTTCAAACTCAAATGTATTGGTAAACTACTTATAGTTTGTTTATATGTTGACAATTTGATTTACACTAAAAAATATTAAATTGTTAATAGATGAATTCACGAACATCATGAAGAGTGAATTTGAAATGAAATATTAGATATAAAGCATTACTTTCTTGGAATAGAAGTTAGATAGTTGAATGATAGAATTTTCATCTCACAAGAAAAGTATACAATTTATTTTCTTGATAAAGAATGAAAAGTTGTAAAATAATGAATACACCACTAGACGTAAATGTGAAATTGGTCAATGCTTATGATAATGTAAAGTTAGATACAACACTATACATAAGTTTAATTGATAGTCTTATGTATCTTACTACAACTATAAAAAAAATTAAATATGATGTTAGCCTACTATCGATATTTATGCAAAATGCAAGATTCAATTCTATATAGTAGAAAAGAATAGTTATATATGCTTTTGCTACAAGCAATTTTCGTATTTTGTGTACACTTTAGATAACATTAAATTGGTTGGATATACACACAATAATTAGAGAAGAACTATTGATGATGGGAGAAGTAGATAAGGTTATGTATTCAGTTTGAGATGAGGTGTAATTTTCTGATATTCAACGAAGTAATCAACTTTCATCAACAGAAGCTGAATACATTGCAGCAGTGTCAATAACATGTCAAGCACTCTGATTGAAGAAAATGCTAGCAGATTTAAGACAGAAACACGATAGAGCAACTACTAATTGTTGTGACAATAATTCTACAATGGCAATAACAAAGAGTATATTTTCAAAATCAGATTAAGCATAAAGATATCAACATCGTTTCATCATAAATTTTGTGGGAGAAGAATAGATTGAACTGAGATTTTGGAAGACTAACGATCTTGTCAATGTGTTTACTGAAGTCTTATCAAATTTTCTTTTGCAAGGATAAACCACGTATTACGAGTTACTAATTAAACATTAAGATGGAGAATAATAATGTTAATGCTTAATGAAATATCTCAGACCCTGCACATCAACGTGAAAACCAACCTCCACAGACTATCCAGTGTAGGATCCTTATCATATCTCTAAAAACCAACAAGCTTTTCCATTACAAGCAGGAATAATATCGCCGCTCCCGAAAAAGAGATTTAAAATTCAAATAATGTTTCATCTGTTAAACAAAAAAACAGGACATATACTATAGGTACATGATTAGTGCATTATCTTTGATCTTTTTAATGCATAATCAATATAGTTTTTCTTTGCTTCCTATGCTTTTCGCTTAATTTTGGGCAGTGATTTAAATTATTTCATAGCATTTCTAGTAACATAAACTTAAGACCACTGGGGAAATTAAGACTTAACCAAGTTTAGATTAACTCGTGTATACATAACAATATTAAATCAATATATAAATAGAGAAGAAATGAACAAACTTATGACACCTTGCAGTAGAAAGCAGTGGAATAAAAACATATAAAATTTAAAAACAAGAGAAACTTAGAAAATTATTTTTATCTATATACCAGGGAGAAATTCAAAATGAGAGTCACGCCGGGCTAAACATGCGCATGAACTAAACATGACGCATGAATTTCTAAGAAATTCGAACGCATTACTGTTAAAATGAAAAATGAAAACAGAAGAAACCCAATTTCGTCAAGTTCTCTTAACGGGATCAAAGTTGGATACTCCAATTACAGCAACCCCAATTAGAGTGAGCAACAACACACCACCTATAACAATGCCGGGAAGGAAGTTTAGAAAAAATAGTGGTCGTTGTAGCTTTTTTGTTGCAAACAGGAATAACATCACTGCTGCCCAGAAAGGGTCTTCTAAAATAAAAATGGTGTTTCATCTATAAAACATGGGATATCCATAGCCTTTCTAGTAACATAGAGATCGGACCATTGTGGATATTAAGATTTTATGATGCTTAGATCAACCAATGTATACATAGTCTATACACTAATATAGGGGAGATAGGTCAAATTTAAGCCAACTTCTGGCACCTTGCAATTGAAATAAAAACATTTAAAAACCAAAAACAAGAGCAAACATTCCAGGGAGAAATTCAAAATGAGAATCCAAACTGACTAAACAAGAGCATGAACTGCTGCATTGCACAACTATATATATATATATTGCAGATACTCTGCCTCTCTCAGAACTGAAGCATAACATCTAAAAATATATGTTTTCACTTTTTATACCCTTCCCATACACCTTCCGGTTTTTCGTTGGGTGTACCAACTGAAAAAACTGTTCCATTGCTTCCATCCTTATTAATGTTTGAAAACGTTACAAAAGGGTACATCAACATGCATTAAAATTAAGCTCTTTGAAATTATTTAAGCTTTGACAGGTCCATTGATAAATACCTCTTCCTTTTGATGGCAATGCAAAATGTCTCTTCGAGAGAAGTTGTGTTTAATATGCCCGATTGTATCTCACATCTACTGTAGTAGACCCAACGTTTATCTTCTTATCTCTAGATAGAAAAGTGCAAGAAATACAGGCAGTTTATGCCGTGCATACTTTGTGTATGATCTGAGAAAGGAAAGCAAGAAACACTACAATCAGTCATATGTTGTGGATTTCAAACAGGTAACTATTTCACAAATGAATTAAAGCTTTGACAGAGATACAAGCAAGATGATCTTGTCAATAAGAGATATTCTTAAAAAGACGGAGTAAAGATACCATTTAATTACTTTGAAGAAGGAAATATAGCCTTGAAGAAATCAACAAAAACAATTGCTCTATTCTATAAACCTAAATTCAGATGCAAAGTTAAAAGGCTAAGACATGGTATCTATTGAACACGTATAAACACCCAAGTCTGCGGCCATTGCCAGGGCAATTGCAACGGCAATGGCTTGTGATTGCTTCTGCTCCTCCTTCGCAATGCCATTGTCCATCACCACTGCTCCCGAAAACATAGATATCTCATTTTGTAAGAAAGAGTAGATAACATTTGAGATGAAATGAATGCACTTGAATGTTTTCAAGCGTTCTGTTGTTTTAAAAATATGTAAACGGCTACCTTTTTCTAGGCATCACATTTTGTGGCATACTCCGCCCACGTACTCGCTGTTGCCATTATCTGCCCACATAGCCTCCGTTGAATAAATTGCGGTGCATTTTGTCGTGTTCTCCGCCCGCGCACTCTCCGTTGAATAAATTGTGGCGCATTTTGTCTCGTTCTCCGCCCGCGCACTCTTTGATGCCCAAGTTTCGGCGCATTTTGTCGCATTCTTCGTCCACGGACTCTATGTTTATAGTTCTTTCTGTGTCCAGTAAAAAATAGCCACGTATATCTGCCGTACATTTAATCGAAAGTGCCGTAGACCACCTTCCCTCAACTTTGAATGGCCGAAAGACCCGGTACTTTCGTAGTCAATCTTAATAATTGAAATTTGAAAGTGCTCTTCATATAGTGATTGTAAGCACTAATGTCTTATGATAGGGCTTAATGGATAGATAATTATTATTATTTTTTTTTCAAATTGTACTGGATTGGAACGTTGCCCAACCTTTCGTATATTTATGTGAAGGTAATTATTAGAAGGGATAAAAGGTTATCTATGTAATTGGTGCTTTATTTATATAATTGTGTAAGTATTTTAAAAGTATTTTTCGATAATAAGGCTTGTTTTATAAATAACATGGAGAAATGAGTTTGTTTGAATAGAGATTATAATGATGAACATGTTTTTTTCAATGTCAAATTGATCTATTAATAGAAGGGCATATAGAATAAATAGAGAGATTTAGAGAGTCTTGACCAACCATTAACCTATCTATATAGTGGGAGTGGTGTGAGCCTTATTGGGTAACAAAAAAATTGCTCCAAAATCCAAGAACATAATTTTATTTTCAAGGTAATGGGATTTCATCAAGAAAATATTTAACGAAGTTTCATCAATAGATTAAGGAGGGTTAAAGGTCAATTGACCAGAGTGGATAAACTCTTATACACTTTGGGCTCAACTCAAGTCTAGGAGGCTATTCCTAGAGGTAAGATTGAGAAAGGTTTTGGCATACCTAAAAGGTGAACATATAATATAAGAATCAAAGTGATATTTGTGTGAAAATTTTTATTTAGAAGACTCTTAGTAATCAAAACTACTCACTACAATAATCTTTATAAAGCCAATAAACCTATCCAAACATGATCAACTAAAAATGAATATTTCCATGGCCTAATTTAGATGTTTCCCAGGTTATATCTTAAATCATAAGGTGCATGGAAACCAACTTACAATCTTAAAATATTTGTTAAATATTATAATTATTTTAAAGAGTGAGATTCATCAAACCATACCAGACTCCATCATTCATAATTGTCATTATGTTCATGCTCCAACCGTTATGGGTTCCTCTAGTCAATTGCTACACCTCACAATTTTTGATGGATTTCTTGGCGAGGATGTTGCCTACCATGTTGATCCCTACCACCGTGTGAATTGCCTCCTTTGTAATGTAGTAGGGTTTGTCTAGGTACGTGAACTCATCATGCACCTGACACAGTACAATTCTCACACATGCATGCTCGCCAAAGAAACCCAAGTAGTCTATTCAGATATCCAACTTGTTTTGTTCAATCTCTACATATTTGGGTTTATGTCTTCTTGTCATCTTGGAGGAGTTTCTTTTGGAGCTCCTTGAACTTTGTATGATCAATTTCTATGATTTTTTCATGAATATATTTGTAACCATCATCCAGGTATACTATATGAGAGAATGCCCAATCCTTATATGTTTCTAGAGCCTTGTATGGGTATTTGTGGTACTTGGGTTGAGGTTTCACATAGATTTTAACTATGGTTGGGGTGGCCCTAGAAAATAATTTTGTAGAGTGTGGATAACTTAGGGTTTGGAGTTAGTTGAATGAGCACACACTGTGAATTGTGCAGGTGACAAGTGAATGTTTAGAGTGAGATGTGAGTGTTAAATAGGTGTGTAGGTGGTGGTGTATTTAATGTCTCTTCCTATTACACATTTTTTTCTAGCCGTTTAATTTTTTCAATTTGATGGGATGCTTTTTGGGTGTTTTAATCTTTTTAAAATTATTTTTTATGGTGTGAACTATAATACATAATATACATTTTGAGTTTCCTTCTTTGATATTTTTAGTATGTCGGCAAGTGGTAATGTTTAATGTGTGCTCCATTTACATATCTAGGTAGGAGGGCGTCATTCATTTATCAGAGTTTTAGTACTCCAAAATAATTAATGTTATGGATATAGTATGGTCCTAGCCATCTAACCTTCAATTTTTCTTGTTTCTTGAACTTGTCATAAAGTAGTACCAATCCCTTGTTTTGAATGTTTTCAATCTTAATTTCCTATCATGCCATGCTTTTTTATCTCTAACACTCAAGTTGGTGGTTGTACACTGTAATTTGTCTTTACTCATCTAATTTTTTAGATCCTCTAATCGTTGTATGAGGGATTGATCATCTTCCAACTGTAGGGTGTGTAGTTTGTAGTTAGGGACTATAAAATTCACTGTGACTATAGCATTAGTGCTATTGACTAGTTGAAATGGAGTGATTTTTTTTATTTTAGGTGTGTGGTATGCCCAGAGTACCGAAGCTACTTTTATATCCATGTTTGTCCTATTTCAAGCACACATTTTGGTAAGAGATTTCATAATTATCTTGTTTAATGCTTCACTTTCTCCATTACCTATGAGTGATAAGGGAGCTTCTATTGTGTTTTACAATAAAATTATGGAGTAATTATTTTATTTAAAAAATGTTATCCTTGGTCACTCACTATACTTAGTGGGCATCGATATCTTGTAATTATGTTCTCATATAAAAAAAATTGGCAGTAATCTTTGTGCTATAATATTTTTTAGGTTTTTCCTCCACCTATTTTGTGAGGTATTCTACTCCTATTATATTGAAATTTTCTTTAGAATGTTTTACTGGTCCAAATCAATATATCCAATAACATCTATGACCTATTTTTCAAAAATATTATGTGTTAGTACTAGTCTTAATGCAATTTCATCTCTTGCAATAGGTTTCCCTATCCTTTGAAAAGTATCACAACCTTTTTTGTATTCCTTAGCATCTTTATGAAGAATTGGCCATCCTAGTCATGCAAGTTGTACCACTTTCATTATAGTTTTACTAGAGTTATTGCCCCATGCAACTCCTTCATGTGCTTCTTTCAGGATTGATTTCCTTTTATGCTTATACACTACCCTTCTCAAGATATTGTCCCTAGCTAAATGGTGTAATTCTCCTATGATGTATGGGGAGGCTCTCTACACAAGTGATTGCTTCTCTTGTGGTGAGATATCTTTGGGAAATTTCCTATAGAAAGTAAAATGGAAATCTCCTATAACTCCTCCAGTACCACTTTAATGTGAAATAGATTTGCTCTAGGGTGATCTTACCCTTGAGTATCTAGTTCTTCTTTCTTCTCAATCTCTAGGATAGGTAGTCCAATCCTTGGTTGTTTTTACCAAGCTTCACCATAATTTTGAACTAAAATTATTGAAATAGTAGCATCCATCTACATATTCATCCATGTGTTATTGGTTTATTAACTAGATACTTAAGAGGTTCATGATCGGTAAGGAAAGTGAATGGGGGTGGATAGTGAGTAGTGTTTATATTTTTGTTGTATATATACCATAACTAGTGCTTGTCTTTCAATGATGGTATATTTTTCCTCTATGGAAGATAGTATTTTTCCAGCAAAGGAGATGGGGTTTTCTTTATTCCCTTTGGGTTGGGTAATAATTTGTCTTATAGTACTACTAAAAGCATCCACATGAACATGAAAATGGTTGTTCCAATTTGGGAATATTAGGATTGGTTCTTTTGTGATCTTATGTTTTATAGTATCAAATACCTTTTGAGACTCTTCATTCCATTCAATAATCCTTCTAGTTTTATTCTAAAAGAGATCTTCTAATGGTGCAACAATACCAGCATATCCTTTTATCAACTTCCTATGATACCTTATGTATCCCAAAAATGTTTTAACTTTTGGTGCATTCTTAGGTTTTAGTAGGTTTAGTATTAGGGAAAAAACCAAAGGGTCCACAATGAATACTTATTTACATATAATACATGCCCTAATAGAGTTCCAAAGGGTACCTCAAAGGTAAATTTCTTCAATTTTTTGTGAAATTTGCACATTCCTACATCTATTGAACACCATCATGTGAAGTACCTATACATGATCATTCACTAGCTCATAAATAGTACAATCATCCAAGTAAACTTATGGAAAATCATGTATGAAATATTTAAATGTGGTAATCATTATTCTACTAAATATCATAGGGGCATTTTTCAACCCAAAAGGTATTACAATGTGCATTTATGATCCTCATTCTATGGCGAAGTATTTTTTGGCCAGTCTTCCTCCTTTATTTTAACTTGATTATATCTAGAAAGGTTGTCAATTTAAATGAGTAGATCTCTCTTCTTGCAAATGATTCTAGTATTTAGCAGAAGATCCCTCACCATTTACTTTACCAAACCAAGACTCATTTCTCAATGTTCCATGTATTGACATTAGAAGAAGATATGAACATGGGACCTATATTTTGATGGCTCTAAGTGTTGAACTAGCTTTGATGCTAGGGTGATCCTATTACCTCCTAAGAATAAAATTCACTTATCATACCATCTAAACTTCCTTTGTACAAATAACATTGTAAAATATGAGGCTCTTATCGCTAGTTTTTATGGGGAATTATCTTTGAATATTCAACATTTGTGTATATTTAGATATTCTCAATTGATCATAAAAAAATTAATGGGGCATATCAAGTGAAGAAAGATAGACTATCACAGTTTCATGATTTGACATTAACAATATCAAAATATTTTGCCTCATATACCATAGATAATATTCCATTGAAGGATATAATTAACATGTAGATGCAATGGCAAGTGTCACTTCTCTTATATCCCTTGATGATACTTGAGTAGATTTTTAGTTTACCATTTATGATCTCATATTAC
Organism: Sequoia sempervirens; assembly: GCA_007258455.2. Classification (NCBI taxonomy): domain Eukaryota; kingdom Viridiplantae; phylum Streptophyta; class Pinopsida; order Cupressales; family Cupressaceae; genus Sequoia; species Sequoia sempervirens. Next base: position 18,641 of record VDFB02258504.1, read on the forward strand.
CATCAATCACCGATAACATAAAATATGAGATAATACACATCATATATGTAAATTAGATGAATTGTTTTCACACATATTTCAATACTTGTGTGATGGTATTTTTTCTCAACCTACTATGAAAAAAACTCATGCTCATCTTCAAAATCCTACAACACAATACATGTTTTTTATAGTTTTCTATATCAAAGATCATATAATTATCCTTCTTTTTTTCCTTAATAAGTCAAAGATCCATGTGGACCTTAATGAATCTCATTTAGGTGCTTTTAGAGGACACTTTTGTGGTCAATCTATAGTTCAAAACTAAATTTGTATGGGATATTATTGGAAAATCACGGAACAAGATTCTATTTCCTTTGTTAAAAAATTCCCTAAGTGTCAACATCATAGCAATTTGATTCATGCTCCTGCTCATGAACTTTGTGCCCAAGTAGCTATTTAGCCATTTTATGTGTTGGGTTTTGATCTTATTGGGAAGATTTCTCCTCCATCATCTTTAGGACATACCTTCATCATGACAACTATATATTGCTTCATGAATTTGGTCAAGGTAGTTCCTCTTCATTCCATGATGGATAATATTATTTGTCATTTTATCTTAGACAACATAATATCAAGATTCAATATTCCTTCAACTTTAATCATAGATAATGGAACACCATTTAAAAACAAGGGATTAAATATGTTTTTTGTAAAATTTTCACATATAACGACATTTTTCCACAGCATATTATTTTGAATCAAATGGCCAAGCAAAAGAAATGAACAAAAAAATTGAACAAATTTTGTGAAAAAATATTTAACAAACTTAATAAATATTGGTATACTCAACTCTTTTATGCACTATTGGCTTATTGCACAATTGTTTGTATGGGTTCAGGTGTGGACACCAAAAAATTATACCTTTTTCCTTGCTTGATTTGGGAATAATTAATGATAAATTGGACTTAATATCACCTTAATCTAGTGTTTTGTGGTGTTTTACACATCCACATTAGGTCTTAGACCCTTGCAAACTAAATGAAATGCATTTATCAATGTCTTGTAAAGGTGTTGTAAAGTGTTGTAAATAGCTTTCAAACTTTTCTAGACTTTTATTAAGTATTTAAGTATAATGGACCTATTTTCCATAATTCAATATTATAAAATGTATTTGTAGGACCCTAAATCTGCATTGGCTCAAAAATAAAAACCCTTACTATTGTTAGTAAACCAAAGCAAATAAAAGATCCCCTATAAGATTCATCTAATCACAAGAATAAAGCCAAAGAAACAAGTAAAACATAGAAAGGCATCATTCTAATAATCAAACTAGCATCTTAGAGTGGATTGTTGCTTCTATGGAAAGAAGCCCTTTCCCAATCCTTGATTAAGCTCCATGATATGATATTTTGATGATCAAGATGATGGATAGGCAAAATCAACTGTTCTTCAATCAAGAGTGACTTTGCATAAGCTTTTTGGATGAAATTGTGGAGATGATCCAAGATTTGCTTGAGGATGAAACCTCTATTTGTAGATTTTCAAATGTTGAGTGTTGAAGAGGGACCAATGTGGGACTAAGAAACAGGCCAATGAAAAGAGGCCACTTGTCATCATGTGAGTGGTTGATGCATGTGCAAGATTTGGGAAATGTACCCAAGAGGGTGGAAATTTGAATTCAAATTTTGCAATAAATTTAGAGAGGGGGACAAGGAAAAGAGCAATAAATGCAATGTTGGAGGGACAAATCAACTTGTTATGATTTTCAAACTTGATGAGTGAAAATATTGGTTTTAATAAATCAATAATTTGATTTATTTGTGCAAGTGGGTGAGATTAGCATTTAATCATGGTTAGATTAAATTAATGATGATTAGGTTAGTTTTACTTTTAGGACTTGGATATTTGATTTATTTAAATCAGAAAAGGATGAAATATGGATTTGGAGATTTAATTAAATAAAGTTTTGGTTTATTTAATTAAAGGGATGATGTTTGATTTATTTGATTAATAGGTTGATGATAATGTTTATTTAATTTTGAATGAATGACTTTAGGAGATGGAAATTAATGAAATTACCTGATGAATGGATGGAGGTGAATTTGATTAATTGATGAATGCACCTAATGTGAAATCTAGTTTAGTTAATGAATGAACCTAATTGAATGCACAATGTTAATTTTACATGTCTACAATATTTAATGGCATTCTTGCATAAATATAGAAGGCTTGTAAATTAAACCTAATCTTAATCTAGTGTTAGAATGTGTTCTACACATTCACATTGGATGTTGTCCCTTTCTAGGCTATTTGGACTTCATTTTAATGTTGTAGAGTGTATTTAACCACACTTTCACATTGAACTTTGTGTCACTATCCCTAGTTACCCTTTACATCATCATTAATAGGCGCTTATGGCACCATATTGTGCATCTCAAGGCTTAATTTGATCAAAGACCTGATGAAATCAACATATAAACCCAATTTCTTCACTCCTCAACAATCCAATTAGCAAAAGAACCCCTATGGGACTAAGTCACCCATCTAGGCAAATGAGTCCCATCCAGGTGGGACTAGGTCACCTAGCTTGGTGACAGTCCCATTTGGGCCATTTTTGAGGTTTGAGCAGGAAAAATTGGATTTTAAGTTTAATTTTCCTCCATGTCGGCCTTGGGGATCAAATTAATGAGCATTTTAGGAAGATTTCCTATATAAACAAGATTTTAAACCCTAATTCATCATGAATTTCATCATTTTACCATCATTCATTATCCATCTCAAGTCAAGCAAGCTAGGGTTTTAGCATTCTAAGTCATCAAAATAGCTTTCTAAGGAATTCAAGGGCTAATTCTTCATTTATGATTTTAGAAATTCAAGATCAATCATCATGGAAAGTTTCTAATTCCTTCATTTCATGTTCATGATTTATCTTATTTCTTCATTTGGTTTAATTTCCTAAAAGGGGTTTGACCAAGTCAAACCCCCATGCCCTGACAACCAACATTTTCTCTCTCTCTTTCCTTGTGTGTTTGCAGATTTAGGTACTTTGAAGACCTAGAAATCATTGAAGAATAAGTTGCAAAGTTTTTGAAGACATCTCCTTGTTGGATAGGTTAAAATATCTACAAAAAGTCACTTATAGGCATGAATTTGGCAGTTTCAGAACTAGACACCTAGAGGAGAAAAAAGTGCAGACTGAGGGCTTCTGTTTCCACTTTTGGATTTTTAGAAAAGCCAAAGTGGAATAAATCTCCATCAATGGAAACTTAGTCCCACTGTACATGTATTTCAGAAGTTTTTGTAGATTTGGATACCTAGTTCGTTGAAACGGGCTTTGGAATAGTTTTCTAGATCTGGGACTAAGTTTCCCATAATGGCGTAAGTATCCCAATAGGTTAAAATTTTAGAATAAACAAAATTTCTAGTCTTCATTATAGCCTTCAAATGTTTCTAGGTGCACACATTCAATTTTGTAGTTTTTTGTTTTAGTTCATTTGCATTTCTAAGTCATTTAGTTTATGTTTGCATACTACACTGTGTTTTCAAAAACTTTGCATTTTACAAATTTTTCATTATTGGTAGTCCCTTTTATTACCTTTTAGCCTTGAGGACAATCCCGTTTGATAGATTTCAATCTCTTTTGCATTGAAATTTCAAGGGTTTGTTCTTGAATGTGAGCATTGTGAAATTGGATCCCCCTTTCTTCATTCCCCTTGTGGTGTGAACAAGGAAGTCGAGGCATTCATTTTCATTGTCCACAACAAGTAATAATCCATACAACATTTTCTATGATGATGATGTTGTTATGCCTTTACAATTGAAAATTATCTCTAGACAAATTTTTCTCAGTGGCATTATGGATGATAACTCTTATAGAGGAAAACGACTTCAACAACTTGAAATTCTCAATGAACAATGTATAAATGTTCTAAAAAATGTTCAAGCTTATTATAAGAGTATGCAATGAAAGTATAACAATGGCATTATCCACTAGTGATTTCAAAAAGGTGAATTGGTGCTATATGATAATCAACATAATGTAAATGTGGAAATAGGGAAAAAAGAATGTTTAGTCCAAAGTTGATAGGACCTTATGTCATCGATGAAAATTTTGGATTAGGAGCATACAAGCTTTCTATGATAGACAATACACCTCTCATTGAACCTATCAACACTTTGCATTGGCACAATTTTTTTGCATAATATCATCTCTTTGAATAGTATGTTGTATCATAAAGCATGTTGGTTACATTAGATAGATATTATTTTCTATTTTATCTCACATTACTTCATTCATGACACACGCATATTATTCAATAATTGGTGTGTCATGTTGTAGCATAGAAAAAAGTATCTCTTGCTTTGTATGGGAATAATTAATGATAAATTGGACTTAATGACGCCTTGATTTAGTGTTGTAAGGTGTTTTACGCATCAAAAATAGGTCTTGGGCCCTTGAAAACTAAATAAAATACATGTATTGTAAAGGTGTTGTAAAGTGTTGTAAATGACTTTCACACTTTTCTAGACTTTTATTAAAGCAGTTAAGTCTCATGGACCTATCTTTTCCATAATTCAATATTGTAAAATGTATTTAAAGGAATTTTCACATTAATCTAGAAGTTTTGTAAATTAAACTTGGTAGAGTGTTGTAATGTGTTTTACACATTGACATTGGTTGTTGTTCCTTTCTAGGCTATGTGGACCTCATTTTATGTTGTAAAGTGTATTTAATCACACTTTCACAATGAAATTTGTGTCTTTAGTACTAATAATCCTTTACATCATCATTAATAGGCCCCTATGACCCTCTATTATGCATCCTGAGGCTTATTTTTATAAACAACCTGACTATGTCACCATATAAACCTAATTTCTTCATTCCCTAACATTCTAGTTGGCAAGAGAGCCCCTGTGGGACCCCAAGGCTGACATTGAAGAAAATTAAACTTAAACCCTAATTTTTCCTACTCAAACCTCAAAAATAGCCCAAATGGGACTCATTCGCCACTTTGGGTGAATGGGTCCCATATAGGTGGGACCCATTCACCCAAGATGGTGAATGAGTCCCATTTGGGCTATTTTTTGAGGTTTGAGTAGGAAAAATTAGGTTTAAGTTTAATTTTCTTCAATGTTGGCCTTGGGGATCAAATTAACAGGAATTTGATTAGGATTTACTATATAAAAAAGCTTCTAAACCCTAATTAATTAATTAATTCATCATTCATTATCCATCTCAAGTCAAGAAAGCTAGGGTTTTAGCATTTTAAGTCATCAAGATAGTTTTCTAAGGCATTTAATGGTAGATTCTTCATCCATTATTTTAGAAATTCAAGATCTATCATCAAGATATGAGAACTTTGAAGGCTTGGATATGACTGAATAATAGGCTACAAAATTTTTGAAGTCATATCCTTGTTGGATAGGTCCAAATATCCACAAAAAAGTCATAGTGCCAAAAATCAGGGTTTTAGATCCGGACACCTAAAGGAGCAAAAAGAGTAGACCAAGAGCTTCAGATTCTACTTTTGGGTTTTTTAGAAAAGTCAAAGTGGACTCATTCACCATTAGTGGTGAATGAATCCCATTGTACCTATTTTTCAAAGGTTTCTGTAGATTTGGATACCCATTTTCCCAAAACAGCCTCTGGTGCAATTTTCCAGATCTGGGACTGATTCACCCAAAATGGTGAATGATTCTGAGTAGGTAAAAATTTCAAGATCAGCAGTGTTTCCATTCTTCATTCCAATCTCCAACACATTTCCGAGTGGAAACTTTCATTTTTAATTTCCTATTTATTTTTACTTGCATTTCTATTCATCTTTCTAGGTCTTTTTGCATATCACATTGTTTTTCAAACATTTCATGTTTTCTAAGTTGTGAACCTATCATTCAACCTTTTCTAATCCCAAACCCTATCCTAGGATACCTTATTTTTTAATCTCTCACATCCTTCATTGGGTTAAGATCTTTAAGGTACCCTTGATTGTGGATATTGTGAAATTGGACCCTCTTTATTCCCCTTTTGGTATGAACAAGGAAGTTATGCATCCTTTTTTGGTGTCCACATTTTGGTGAATGCAACTTTTGAATATAGTAATTCTGATTTGGAGTCCATCATTATCCTATATCTAATTCACATTAACTTTGCATTAGGGTTCACACTAGTTAAATGGCATCTAGGGTTTCTAAAATTTTGCATTAGTGAAAATGCATATAGGTCTACATCATACAACACAAAAAACATAAAATCAATCAAAAAAATATGAAATTTTTTGAAGAAAAAATTCCCATTGGGACTCATTTGCTACCTTGGGAGAATTTTTCCCTTGGCACCCTTGAAACTTCCTTTTACAGCACTGAAAACCCTATTTTTAAGCTTCTATTTACTACCATTAACTATTTGTATTAGTTGGCTGAGTTTTTGTTACATGCATTTCATTGGATCTAGCTTAAATTAGCTCATTTCATGCATTTTTCAATTTCAAATTTGCATTTACAACATTTCATCTTTCAGGTTGTTGCATAATATGATCAGCAAGTTACCTTGTTTCACATCTAAAATTTTCATTTAAACATCTTACTTTAGCTCATTGCATTGCAATTTCTTTACTCTTTTATGATAGCATGTTTACTTTGAAAAGATGTGGATTTGATATGATTAAAAATGGATTGCATAAGTACAACATCCCCTCTTATGAGTTCAATTTTGATTACAACAATGAGGTCATTAAGAAACATGTTAGTCATAGTTATGATCAAACTATTGACACAATCCAAGTAATATTACATTTCTCATTGGTGAGGATGGTAGTGTAGACAATCATAACATTCATACTTTTTCTTCTCTAGATACCTCTCCTATTAGTGATGAAGGTATCTTGGTGAAAGAAGATGCAAGCATTAAGGGTCTTGATTGTCCCTCTCCTCATCCCCCTTTCAAACAAATTAGAAAACAAGAAAATGAAATCATAGCCACCACTTTTCTTATCCCCAATCCATCTCTCAATACCCCCTACTTGTAAGAAGCCTTTAGTAAAAGAGGATACAATCATGAACGATCATGAAAATTACATTTCTCAAGAGAACATGTGGATTGAAAGTGATAACCTTGTCTCTTTCCTTCCTAATGTCCCTAACATTTGGAAAGGCCTATTTGAAGAAAAGAATTTTAGTTGTCCTTCTCTTACTTGTGATGAAGTTTCCTTACAAAATCTAACCATGTATGAACATATTACAAGCTCCCCTACTAGGATGGCACAAGAGAATGAGACCTTAGAGAGAGCGGACAACCAAATAGAGCCTTCTCCTAATAATCAAGAAAATCCAACCATTGATAATCCTGCTACTTATGATCAAATCATTTTAGAAGAGCCAATCATTGAATGTCAAGAACATTTGGTTTGTTGTTCTCCTAAAACTCTCTTCCTAAAAAGGATATCATGATGCAAGAAAAATATAACATTGACAATAACATAGTAGAAGCACATGATGCAACAACATTATAATCTCCTTCACTAATGGATGTTAATATTATTTAACCTCAACTCATTCTTTACCCCCCTTCGCACAAAGCTCATACTCAAAACAAACCTGAATTCATCCTCTACCCACCTAAGAATAATGTATCACAACAACCAAATTATAATATTGTTGCTCATACATACAACACTAGAAACAATCCATAATCGCAACAACCAATACCAACACCCCTACCATTTCCTAACTCCATCTTATTAGTTCCCCCTCATTTTCCTTCACAAAGTGGAAAGGAGTATAATCTTCTTGAACAAATAAAGAATACTCCTACTAAGATATCATTATGGGACCTTATTATAGCCTCCCCTCACTACCACAACATGATTCAAGTAGCCTTGCAACAAGTTCTTTTCCCTTCTAATGTGCAACCAAATGACATAGCTACCATGATTCAAGGAATAAATGTTGACATTTTTTTGAACCACCAAAGTGAACTCGAAGATCATTTTTGTATGGAACCTCATTAAAGTTATCAGAAGGTATAAAATTGGTATGGTTGAGTGGGAATCCCAATCTAAGGCATGAATTTACCCATAGCCACTTGCATGTGTGTGTGAGTGCATACCATCCATGAGTGTATGTTTCTCACCTTTTAGGACTAAGATCACCCAGTGAATTGCCAAGAGTTCCATCGCCTTAGAGTGAGTATGCATTTTTGGACAAAAAAAATAGATCTTATCCATAATGTGTGATTGAAGCTTGATCCACCTTTTTATTTTTGTTCATTTGAACTTCTCTAGTTATTGCCATTGCATGATTGTGTATCCTGTTCTGCTGCAAACCGTTTAACTTGTGTGTGTCCTCTTGTGCTTATGATGGTTTGACTTAGGCTATTGGATCTTGGGGGCTTGGTAACCTCCTTCATCTTTTTTATCCTGAGACCATCCTCATTGGTATGATTGGACCCCTCTTGAATGTCTACTTTAGTGTGAGTTTGAAGCAAGTTCATCCTCTCACTAAAGTGGGGGCTAAATGTAGCATAGAAAAATGTATCTCTTGCTTGATATGGGAATAATTAATGATAAATTGGACTTATTGTCACCTTGATTTAGTGTTGTGAGGTGTTTTACACATCCACATTAGGTCTTGGGTCCTTGCAAACTGAATAAAATACATGTCTTGTAAAGGTGTTGTAAAGTGTTATAAATGACTTTCATATTAAAGTATTTAAGTCACAGGACCTATCATTTCCTTAATTCAATATTGTAAAGTGTATTTAATGGCATTTTCGCATTAATCTAGAAGTCTTGTAAATTAAACTTGGTTGTAATCTAGTGTTGTAATGTGTTTTACACATTGACATTGGATGTTGTGCCTTTTAAGGCTATGTGGACCTCATTTTATGTTGTAAAGTGTATTTAATCACACTTTGGGATTAAAATTTGTGTCCTTAGCACTAATCACCCTTTACATCATCATTAATAGGCCCCTATGACCCCATATTATGCATCCTAAGGCTTATTTTGATTAAAAACATGACTATATCAATATATAAACTTGATTTCTTCATTCATTGACATCCCAATTGGAAAAAGAGCCCCTATGGGACCCATTCACCGCTTTGGGAAAAAGAGTCCCATCCAGGTGGAACCCATTCACCTAGGATGGTGAATGAGTCCCATTTGGGCTATTTTAGGGGTTTGACTGGGAAAAAATAGGGTTTAAGTTTAATTTTCTTCAATGTTGGCCTTGGGGATCAAATTAATAGGTATTTTCAAGTAGGATTTCCTATATAAACAAGCTTCTAAACCCTAATTCATTCATTCATTCATCATTCATTATCCATATCAATTCAAGCAAGTTAGAGTTTTAGCATTTTAAGTCATCAATATAGTTTTATAAGGCATTCAAGGGCAGATTCTTCATCCATTATTTCAGCAATTCAAGATCTATCATCAAGATCTGAGTACTTTGAAGGATTGGAGATGATTGAAGAATAGGTTGCAAACTTTTTGAAATCATATCCTTGTTGGATAGGTCAAAATATCCATAAAAAGTCACTTATAGTGCCAAAAATCAAGGTTTTAGATCCAAACACTCTGAGGAGCAAAAAGAGTAGACTGAGAGCGTCGTATTACACTTTCGGGTTTTCATAAAATTTAAAGTGGACTCATTCACCATTAGTGGAAAATGTGTCCCACTGTACCTAATTTTCAAAGCTTTCTACAAATTTGGATACTCATTTTCCCCAAACAGGCTTTGGTGTAATTTTCTAGATTTGGGACTAATTTTCCCATA
>VDFB02258505.1:0-36863 GCA_007258455.2 Sequoia sempervirens
CTAATTAGACCCACAAATCATCAACTCAACTTTTTCACAAATAATTATACACTACACAAATAACTAGGAACAAGGACCCCAACAAACCTATAATGACATCAATTAAGACTTCATCTGTCCTTGACATCAGTGCAAGGCCAACAGATTAAGGAAGAACTTTGTGTCAATAAGATGTGTTCTAATGGTAAACGGGATGCACTCTCTTAGAAGTGGGCTCGGTTAAAGCCCATCCATGAGCAGCATGTGATAAAGTCCCCCATCCGAAGGACAAAAGAGTGTATACTCCAATTTCATAAAAAATCCTAATTTGACTTCATTAAGAGACTGACTTAATGATGGGGGCATTAAATGTTCATAATAGCAGCAAAGAGGACAGGAGGTAGTGTATACATTTCTAAATAAGGCTCCTACTGTGCTTTGTATGAAGAATCTGATCATTGCAGTTATAACAAAGAGTATATACACTTAAAATGAACAATCTGACCATTGCAGTTAGAACAAAAAGCTATGTTATTGGGTTATCCTAGAAACCCCCCTACCTATATGGGTCCAGTTCGGGACCGGTATGCCACTGGGTTCACCTAGGGTCCGTCTTGGGCACCTTGGTGTCCCTTGTGAAGGACCCACAAGGAACTCGAGGATGAGCAGGGACCCAGGGGCCCCTTTCCCCCCAAAAAAAGATCATTTTTTGGAACATTTTTATAAACAAAAAAGCACCAAACACCTACTTTTGCCCTTTAAGTGATAAAATTGTGCAAATGGCATGTGCCATAAATCTGGTCCATACCTAAGGAACATTGGGGCACCCAAGGGCCGCCCAAAGAAAATAATATATATATATATATATATAAACAAAAAAAGTGTCATACCTAATTTTGCCCAAGTGACGAAAGTGTGAAAATTGACATCTCCACTCCCAGACCCCATTAGTTATTGGGATCTCTGGTCATATAAAAAACTTGATTACAATGAGGAGATGACAAGAAATTAGGATCTAACTCTTGAGTGTGCTGACTTAGACATTATTGTTGCACAACTTACCAAAAATCTCTTTAGATGAGGCAACTTCTACATATAACATCGCTAGTGGAAGTGGCATTGTAACTCATTGTGGTTCAAATGAAATTAACCAAATGTTAAACTTTGATGCTCTTGATGAAGAGCAATATGAAGATTATTGAATACTGGTTGTAATTTTCACTGTGTATTGACATTTGACAAGTCAGTGAATTATGAATTTATGAGTCTTTTCTTTTTAGCAAATTATGAGGTATTTAAATATTTTGTTTATTGGCAATTAAGAGTATAAATGTTTTTATATTTTATAATCTTAAATATATATATAGCTGAACCCGTACCTGTAACCAAGGGAAAAAAATTGCCATACCCAAACCCTATACTCATCCCCACCCCAGTACTAGGACTGACAACTTAGACAAAAAATATATACACTCAAATCAACTATAGATGACTTAAGCAAACTATTTGTTAATCCCAGGTACTGAATCTTATAAAGAATGGGAACAGAAGAAAAAATAAGCATGCTAAGCGGCTTGACACAAAAAAAATGCTAAGAATCAGAACCATCCAGAAGTTAGGTTTGAAAACTACTTACTTGTATGCATTGTCAACTCGAGATTGAGCTTCCATGTAACTTGGGAAGTCATATCCTACAAGGAAAAAATCACCCCGCCCATAACCACTGTTTCCTTCAAGTGAGTCGAGCAGTGGAGTGTAGTCATAATCACCAAAAGCACGGCTTTTTACAAAATTCTTTGCCTCCTCAAAACGAGGGTCAGGAACAAACTATATAAGCATATCCACAAAAATTAGCTTCAGGTATTTTCAGATAGAAATCAGCTAGGAGCCAATGTTCCTCTGCTAAATGAACATATGAAAAAATTAGATTTCAGATATTTCTACAGATGCTACACAAGCTGTATACCTATACCATTTATAAAGACAAGTTCAAAATTCAGATTAATTTTTCTTGGTTATATCAACAATCCACAAAAGAAAAATTCAGAGGACAAATTTACATATGGATCTAGTTTCTCACCAGGCCTTGTTCTCTCTCTTTTCGTAGCTTCGGTACATCATGGGCTTCAGCACCAAACAAGAAAAAGTTCTCGTCTCCTATCTCTTCTCTTATTTCTACATTTGCACCATCAAGTGTGCCAATAATCAGACACCCATTCAATGCGAATTTCATGTTGCTGGTGCCACTTGCTTCCATTCCAGCTGTGCTGATATGCTGAGATAGCTCACTTCCTGGAATTAGAATTTCTGCAACGGACACATTGTAATTTGGGATAAAGACCACCTGTAAGGGAATGAGACCATAACTTCTATCATTAAAAGGGATAGAAACATATAAAATTTGACAAGACTAATGACAGTAATTATCTCGAGAATAAGTTAATGCATAACATATTAAAATCTCTGCAAAGCAAAAACATATTACATGAATGATTAGTTTACCGAACCTTTAAAAGATCCCCAATATCTGGGTCATTGTTCACAACAGCCCCTACATCATTCACAAGCTTCACAATCCTTTTAGCCTGGGTATATGTTGCAAATGCTTTCCCACCAATCATAATAGTCCGGGGCACTACTTTCTTTCGTTCCTCTGAGCTCATCTCCTGCACAAGCAGGTCCACAACAAATACACATGGAAATCATTTCAACTAAAATGAGCAATTAATCTTCTGCATTCAAATACTCACAAATTGAGAAAGTATTTTTTGTTCATAGACAATGAAATGAACTGTTAAAAGAGGGAAATCTGAACAATCGATCTTTTAACTATGTTCTACCAAGTTGGCACTTGTTAATTGTTTCTCTTTGTCTTAATTGTTGCTTATGGTCCACATTACCTTCAATCTCTTGTACCGATATATGGCACCCAAGATATTTAACAATTGACGTTTGTACTCGTGGATACGTTTGATTTGAATATCAAAGAGACTGTTTGGATTAACTTTCACTCCTGTTACTTGAAATATGTACTGGGCCAAGCGAACCTTGTTGGCCATCTTAGCTGAGGCCCACTCACTTTGCAGCTCACTGTTATCTGAAAACTGACAAAAGTAAAAACCTTAATTAGATTTTATAATAGCTGATTCAGATATACCTATGAGGATTGTCAACTTGCAAGTCAAAATGTCATACTTGGCGTAGGCCTCTAAGAAGATCAAGGTTGGTGACCCATTGATCAGTCTTTAGCCATTTTGTGATTATTGTACTCAGCTCAGGATTGCAAAAGCGCAGCCATCGGCGAGGGGTAATACCATTAGTTTTGTTCTGAAATTTCTCTGGCCACAATGAGAAATAATCTTGAAACAGTTCATCCTTCAGAATATTGCTATGCAACATAGCCACTCCATTTACCTGGTTAGCAAAATGCCATGTCAGAATAACATGTATCAAAATATAAAATATTGAACAATATTAAGAAAAACTGTTGAGTTGAATTTTTGTACGCATAAGCTTCTTAGTCAACCAAAATAAATGCCCCAAAAGATGCTCACAATCAGCAATGAGACAAATCAAGAAAAAATTCCCAGTGAGATGTTCTGAATTCGAACTTGACAGTAATATCAGAATCTCCGTACCTATGGAAGAAATTAAGATATTTTATCTTAAGGAAATGAATGCTACATTAAAATATGAAGCTCGCTTTATGCCTTCCATTTTTTCTCATCACTTGAATACTTGAGGATTATTCAATTTATAAATGTTCAAAATCAAATAATTTGGTGACTCAATAATAGTTATTAATTAGTAATCTTCATTGGGCATTCCCTATATATGCTTACATATTGCTCACGCCCTTGTAATGAGTTGATAGAAATGCAGTTTTTCTGGAGAACCAAATTTCGCTCATTTCTTGGTATTATTGTGCACTACTTTGTTAGTTGCAAATTCCTCCATTGTAAATTTATTTCTTATCTTTATTACATTGTGTTTATTGTAAATCTCTCTTGCTGAGTACATGATTGTGAATGGTCTTTGGCTTTAGATGTTTCCTAAGTCCACTCCTTTGAATGCTTGCTTAGTCCAACTTCGTTTGGTTGCATGCATATTTCCCATATGATATTAGAGCCTTTTCTACACAAGCCCCATCTCTTCTTGTATCGGATTCAGTTTTCTCCTCTGATTAAATTTGCATTCCCATTGCAAATTTGTGTGAAAGAGAGCTATTTTGGAGACATTTGTGTGTGATCTGCAATTTTCTGTGTTTTTGGGGCATCTTGGCATGAATCTGACACTTCCAATGCATCCACAACATCCACAAACCCCTAGGGGGACCTTTGCTTTGCTGATTTAAGGTGCCGATTTATTCCACAAGGTTTCCTTTGATTTTGGCAATTCTTTTATATTTTACATTTCATTACAAGGAACTCAAATTTCCTGAAATGTATAGCATGGATTTGTTTATTAAAAGGGGCTAAAATAACTGAAAAGTGTAAAGGTTAGATTAATTCCATAAAGTTTGAGTGGATGTACACATGTTAAATTTATTTAATTATTAAGTGAATCAAGAGTTATTTGAGCCACCTTTTGGGCCTTAATTAGGATTTTGTACTTGCCACATCACTTCATCAAGGACCCCTTCACATGAGGTGGCACCTATGCATGCTGCTACTGAACTTCATATGCTTAATGGACATGCCAACTAGACGAGTCACATCATGATGATGTCACCCTCTTTGAAAGAATTGAGCTGCTTGTGCTATTGAGCCTTTGTATTTGGGATATCAAACTTTGGAGGATGATTTCTATGCCATATGAAGATTTTTAAATTATGGTGCAATATTTTTCACTAGTGTCCCAATAGTTAAGTCACTTTTTTGTTTAGATGTCCCATTTTCCACAATTAACATTTTCTCAATGACTTTGATATACAATTCTTGTTTTGAGAACTTTGAAGAGTCATATCTTGCACATATGAACTCCTTTTTGGGTCCCCTTTTTTTCAAAGTGAATATTTTTTTTCACATAAATTTTATTGGTACCTTTTGTTTCTTCTCATTCTATACCAAAATTGTACTTTCAGCACTTTGTGAAACTCATCAAAAACACATTAAGCTTTGTAAGTGAATTTAAATAAAGTGACACACATTGTATTTACTTTTTGGGGTTTTTGCACATCATTATTGTGTTAATTCTAGTCCCATTTATTCATAAAGTGCCATGAGGAGTTTGTTGTGTTTTTATTACAATCTATTCTACCTTCATTCATATTAGCCCATTGTTTTTGCATATCAATTGATTCACATTACTTTATAAAATGCCATGAGAGGTTTGTTGTGTTTTTTTATCATAACCTAATTTACCTTCATGCATGTGTGGCTTGTTTGTTCACCATTTCTTGATTATAGGTATTGGGCATTCTCATAGAGGATTTTGATGCACTTTTTAATTGCCTTATTGCTTATTCATTGTGATACATTTTTAGTGGAGTTGTCATGCCTCTCCCTACTTAGCATTACAAGAAAGTGGGGGGAACTAGGAGGGTAGATGGAGACGGGTGTACATAGGGGTTGAGGTAGCATTGCATTTTGGATGCTATTCCTAATGCTTCCTTGGTTTCATATTTGAGTAAGCTATGTATCTAGTTTCATATATAACCATGCAAATAGCAACCCACGCATACTAGTCAAATGGAATTTGTACTATACAGACACTCTTGGATACCTATATATGGAAGCTGGCCTTCTTCAATATATATGTTTATATAAGTCCCCTTTTACAATTGATCAATGCTTGAGTACCTTGTGACACCTTGTGGGGTTTCTTTTGCATCTTTGATTGCCAAATTGTTGCTATGAGCAATATATTGGTGTGGGTTCACCATCTTTGTGTTGTTCAAGTAGAGTTACTCACAAATTTATAGATCTTTGATTATGAGGTCAGATTTATAGCTCTTTTGATCTAAATTGCATTGTAGGTTTCTTCTAGCAAATTTGTAATAGTTGTTCCATGGCAGATGTTTCTACAACTTTCTTGTCGTCTTTCTTTCAATGGAGGCATTCGCATTCATGTATCTAGTCTTTTTGGGATGGCTATTCCTTTTTTGAGGAGGTTTCTTGGTCCTCATTTTTGCTCTCTTTTTGAGGTGAGTTTTTCCTTCTTATATGAGGAGGCTTTTCTTTTTACTCTCTTCTTTCTTCTTTTGAGGGGAACATTTTGTAAATAGGTACCTATCATGGCCTAGTTGTTGGGTCACAACATCATCTCTATCCAGTCCCACCTTAGCTATGCTTACGAGGATTACTATTTATGCATTTACTTTATTATCTTATCTTTATCATGCACATTGAATTAGCTTGCTTGGGTATTTCTCTACTTGCGTGGGTATAATTTCTTTGAGCTCTACCATCTTCTATTTTTAGCATGTATTTAGTTATTAGAATTCTTCATTGACGAGTCATTTGTAGCTATCAATTAGGACTCTTCATTGGGTATTTTCTATATATGATCAACTATTGGTTGCACTCTTGTAATGAATTGTTAGAGAACCAAGTATCACTCGACCTTTGGTGTTATTGTGCAATACTTTGTTGGTTGCACATTCGTCTATTCCATATTTCTTTCTTAGCTTCAATATATTATGTTTATTGTAAATATCTCTTGCTAAGTACATGATTGTGGATGGTCTTTGGCTTTGGATGTTTCCTAGGTCCACTTGTGTGAGTGCTTGCTTAGTCGAAGTTCTTTTGGTTGCATGTGTATTTCCAACAAAGATTACATTAATTGACAACCAATCAACAATTGATGAGATGAGGCATATGCTAGGTGTGTCTCTTGGATGGTTTGCTTATGATGCTTTGAACTATAACATCTATCGATAAGAAAAGTAGCTGAATGAGGCACCTTTATATAAAAGTGTGGTTCATATACACACAACTAACCATACATGACAATTGGGAGCAGCTTCTCATCAACAATCTATCCATAGAATTCCATCACTTGTTGCAATGTAGCACTCATTACGTGATGGTTCAAACTTCAAACATGACCATGTTATCACATGGGTTCCATCATTAACACTATAATGTTACTATAAAGACCTTAGATTGCCTACCTTCATATACATAGTGGGACACACTAATTATTAACAACACAATTGACACTTTATTATTCTATATAAATATCTATTACTCATTTATGAGAGTTGATATTCACCTCCCTTCTAACCTTGAGCATCTTACAAGAGTGTTGCACTAGAAGCTAAAACATTATGCCTCGTAACTGTAAATTGATCTTTACATATTCGGAGTTGAAGCTGAAGAAGACACCATGTGCATTAAAATTAGTATTGCTTCTTGTGATGTAAGTGAATTCAATGTTGCCTCTTGTTAACCACACTCAAAATCTTCTTATCCAACTCCTTGTTTTCATCATACAACATTTTTCTTATTTTGTACACCACATTCATTTTCTTCACTAGCTATTCTTCCTTTTTTTATATATGCATGTTCCTTCTCTCTACTTTCTCCCTACTAACATCTCTTATTATTCAATCATCTACAAAGTTGGACTTGTGATATGTGCTCCAGACTTGTTACTACATCGTAATGTAGATATCTCTGACAACATATTTGCACTTTGGAAATAAGAAAATAAATTGCAATCCATAAATTATAAATGAATGCCTCAACCTTGAGAATTGGAAGGGCAGCACCTATGCAAAACCGGAGAAAACTAAAAACTAATGCTCGTTGACAATACAATTGAATAAAATTGAGAAATCATTAGGGAAGGTCCTCATAAACACTTACAACACATCCCTCCAATGTCTTCCTTCCATTGCAAGATACAACACTTTTGGTCACCATAAACCCATTAAAGAGATAATAAATAGGATCCAAACATACGGCCCCAAGTAGGCCTCTATTTTAGGATACAAATGTTACAACCCTAACTTTAACTATGTTTCACTTTTTACTTTTGAAGTAATTAGTAGATGATTACGCATGATTCAATGATTTGATGTTAAGGAAAAATGTCTAGAAAAATCAATGTTTTCATGAGTTATGTTTATTTGACTAAAATTGACAAGTGTTTAAAAGTTGTCAAGATGTGATGATTTCATAAGGATTATGAAATGATTAATGATACATTAATCTTGAGTTGGTGTTTGCAAGTTGCATTCAGGAAACAGGTTTCCGCCCTCCGAGAAAGGGAGGGAGAGCATCATCAAAGAGAGGGGTATAGATACAAGGAAAAGAACAGGTTGTCGCCATCTTAGGTCTAGTGTTGATACAAAATGGTGAACCTAGTTGAGTCGGGTAAGTGATACTCAACCCTTTTGGTCTAAGTTAATTTCTCGACTCGACAAGTTGTCGATGTCGTTTAAAGTCTAGTTCATGTTGTTTAACGTGTTCAGAAGCTTGTCGATAGTAATTGATTAGTCGACCTTTGTGTTGATATGATTCTCTTAAGGGTTATTAACTCTCTTTTTTTATATAAAACAAATGAATATATGAATGTAGGTATATGTGCGATAAGGTAAGCATATGTACTCGTACACGTATAGATGGGTGCATATGTGCATACAAAGACATAGATATTGTCAACGTACAAACATTTACGTTCAATTACGTATGGATACATACGTGCATGCATAATCTATTGCGACGAAAAATGACTCACATATAAGTATATTCATATATATGATGTGTTCAATCTTTAAACGTTTATTCTTGATGAATCTCATTGTGATATTGCATAAGGACGTTGATCATGATGATAATCTTGAAGTGCATATTGAGGGGGTGACTTCGCTTGTGTGTCGACGTGAAAATGAATGTCATCGACTTTGTATGGTAAAGTTGATATTAATCTTGGAAATTTTAATATTTATATATAATATGGGATCATTTAAAATGGCTAATCTAGACATAGAGCTTATTGTTTAGCTCAACTCCTATGTGAGGAGCACGTTTTGAATTTAAAAGGGTATCATCTTGTTTCTAATGCCAACGTGAGCCCTGAAAGGCCGTGACATACTAATTTATCGTTGGCAATAGATTTAGAAGGTTTAAAAACGATAATAGTGGCCATCAAGGGCTGTAAGCACAATTTCATGAAGGTGACATAAACCTTATTCGATAGCAATTCAAATTATCCACTTTCATTACCCGTCTCTCATCACGTCAATTAGCATGGTAACTATTCTTTTTATTAACAAAATTTATATTCCAAAGTAATTCGATGATATATGGGAGGATAAGAATCATGTCGTGGATGAATGGAATAACAAATTCTTGGCAACTGATTCTTTAACCGCTTTTGGAACTATTGTCTTGAACCACCTTTCTATCAGTTGGAATAACGAATTCTTGCGGAGGGTATTCCCAAGGGTGCAACTCTTAGGAAATCGGGACCCCTTTTCTTGGGGCATTTTCTACACAGCCAGGGTACTAGCGAGAGGAGTCTACAACCCATGAATTGGGCGGAGGGGGGTTGGATGTTCCTGAACGAAACTATTAAATATGATATAAATCTACTACCCAGAGGGGGGCTATGGGAAAAAAATTCCAAGCTTGGGCATCAACGACTCTCTCTCTAAAAACCGCTACTTGGTATCCCAAGGAAGATTGTACGAACATTCATCAAGCCTCTTGGACAATGATAAGGAGTGTTGATTGATAGGGCCAATTCAGACTGTTAGATGGTGAAATGCCACGGTACATATGAGCCAGATTCTATGTAGAAATCACTTCTTAAGTGCACTGCGAGCTATTGAACGATGACCAAAGATACTGGCCAATGTCTCATTTGGAGGAAATGGCAAAATATTTCTTAAAAGAACTCCTCCTAAGGACTGGCAAAGGGTTTCCTACATTTCCCTTGTCATTGGCAAGAAATTCTCATTCTCCAAGATTTTACATCAACTGTGGAGATTAATGACACTGTCTATGTTGGAGGTATTAAAAGAGTAAGAAGGAAGCTGAAGCAAAGATTGCCTTAGTAGAGAGGCTTAAACCAAATGCTTGCTGCATCAATATTAACTTCAAGTTCAAAGTTTGAATAGTGGAGAGATGACATGTGCTATCGCGTTCATTGTAAGTAGAGTAATCTCACCCTTCTTTAAAATGGATATAGTCTTTTCCCCGTATGTATATATGTATACATTGTGCAAATAAAGGTTACTAATACCAATAGTGAGGTAGTGAAGCCATAACCATTTCATGCATGAATCATTATTAGATTTCTTTAAATCTCCGATATGAGAAAGTTTAATTTAGAGATTGCCTTAGAATGATTTAGTTGCTTAAAGGCAGTATTGGGGTATGTTGCCTTCAAATCCTCATGGGCGAAGTTGAGTTTGGGGATGAACCATGAAAACCACCTTTGTTGTTTATGAGACTAATTTTCCTTCTTAAAAAGAAATACCAAACCTGGTGGATATAAAACCAAGCCTGTCTCATAATGAAGTAAAGGAGTGTTATCTTCTTGATATGTTCCTTATGCGGAATTAGTTTTGCATATCATTTTGTAAAACTAATCCAAGAGTATAGGCGAGCTGGGAATGTGGAAATTTAGATAGCTTGTTGATTAACAAGTATTACTTATGTTATGATTTCTCAAGAGAGAGAGAGAGTAATCTAGGCAATACAAGATATAGATCTTGAAGCCCTTATAGAACTTATTTTATTGCTAAGTGCACAAAAGACAAAGTTAACCCCAGGTTGGGCATCACTAGAGTGATTAATCCAGGGTTGGTCATTGTGAGACTCGTATCTCAATTTCACAAGAAAGTCGTAAACTATTATGATGATGAAGGTTTATGTGACATATATATATATATATATATAATAGGATGTTATATATATATAGGAGTTCAAAACCTAACTGATGTTGGAAGTCAGTTGTTCCAAGTAGACCAAAGGGTCGAAAGCAGATTATTATCTTTTATAAATCAAACCTTTTAAGGGCTGAAAGATTGACTTAGATCAAGACTTTTGATATGAAATGATAGTATTCTTTTAGATATTATATTGGTGAGGGAATACCTTGAAATTATTGAATACTATGTTTATTCATGTACATAAAATGTGAAATCAAACAATGCCAAGTGGTCTAGGAAAGACTAGATGCATTTTGTTCTTATGATTTGTTACACTTATGTTATTACCTTTGGAAAAACAAGGATGTTTGATATTTCCATGTATTGGGTTAGAGAAGCTAAACCCTAGTATTGAAACAAGGAGGATATAGGAAATCTCTAACTCTTATGTCAGATATGACATTGTACATATATATATTGATTGACAGTGAAAGGTCGAGAAAACCATAGAACAAGACAGGAAGTCTTTATAATACCTTAAGAGATTCCATGATAATGTCGAAACTCAATTTAATGCATCAAAGATGTTGGGTATTGAATCTTGAGAGTAAATGACAGGAAGTCATAAACCCTAGATATTGCAAGAATGCAATAAGGGACTTTTAAAAGGTTTGAAATACCTAAATCTTTACATTACATGTATATCCTAGATTAAGGATTAGTTCTAAGTCAGATTGGCTAGAATGGATTTTCTATACAGACTAGTTTGTGTCTAGAGTACCAAATAAAGTAAAACTATAGGATGAGACAATTTCTAAGACGAGTCAAAGGTGTGTGTCTAGATGGCATGACCAATTAGAATGATCATACTTACCTAGAAGGGATCTAGAGTTGTATGGTCGATTGAGTTTTGTAGGACACATCACTAGGACTCAAATGGAGAAACTTGACAGTTCCTTATATCTATACCCTTCATGAAGGGCAAGGCCACTTCTAGTTAGGAAGTGTGCGGGGGACCGATTGAGTTCGTGGTTGGAGGAAAAGCACTCGGATGATGCTCTCCCTTCATAGCAGAAGACTCACCGACGCTCATGAAGATAGTTAACCACATTCCAGATGCAATGAACTCCATGTTATGGCTTATGACAGTCAAACTTATGAGGTAAAACTATCCAATTGCCATTTGTATTTTATGTAATATAAATGAAAAGTGTAAGGACTTCTCTTTTATTCTAGCTGCGATTTCATGCGATTTCAAGTTTGAGATTATCATGAAAAGTTGTACTTTATTTCTTGAGCTTATGCAAATGTTTTAAAAAATATATATTTCTCTCTCATGGTTACTAAGTTTATTTACCTTCCAGTAAATTCTTGAGTGAACTTGAGTATTAAGAGAAGGGATGTTACAACAAAACACTTATTTTTAAACAATAGTGTCTCTAAGATGAGATGGAACACTCCCTAGGGCGGCCTATACCATTTCATGCATAGAATTTATTGTTTTTAAATTTTAAACTATTTTTTTCATTATATAAAGCTCAAAACTTCTGCCTAAGGGTGGAGACAGAGGGAATATTAGGAATTGGAGACCTATTACCTTATTGAATATGTCTTACAAAATCCTGGCCAAACTATTAGCTCGGAGGTTGATAGAAATCCTCCTATTAATTATAAATGACACTCAAACTAGGTTTATAAAAAATAGATATATCTTGAAAACTTGATTACCAGTTGGGAAGCAATATACTAGGCAAAGAGAAGTGATCAAAAAATTGGAATGTTTCTATTTGATTTTGAGAAAGCTTATGACATAGTGGAATGGTCCTTTGTTTTGATAATGTTAGAATCTTTTGGGTTCCCTAAGAAATTTTGTAATATGGTTGAAATCCTATTTAAAGATGCTAATGCTCAGGTGGTTGTTAATGGAGTTGCCACGGAGCCGTTTCCTTTGGAAAGATCCATCAGACAAGGGTTCCCTTTAGCCCCTGCTTTATTTGTTATTGCCTCTAAAGCCATGCATTATATATTGAGATCAAATCTCTTTGGTTCCCTAGTGCAGGGCATTACCTTGCTAGATAACTCAATGTTGTTGAATATGCAATTGGCTGATGATACTGCTCTTTTTCTAGTGTTAGAGGAAGTGAATGTAGCAAATCTCTTGGATAGACTAAATATATTCTGCAGTGCTTCGAGAGCTATGCTTGGGTGGACTGATTGCCACCATAATGGTTTTCTAAATTTAAGTGGAGCTAGGAGGGGCCGAACAAAATTGTTAGGTACTTGGGTATTCCCTTTTGTGTTAATCCCTCCCTGAAAGACATGTGGAATTGGATATTTGAGAAGGTTGAAAAGAAACTAAATAATTGGAATAATAATTTCTTGTCCTTGGCTGCAAGGACTCGTGTTTGCCAAAAAAATCTTTCTTCATACTCAATCTTACTATGCCTCTGCGTGGTTTTTTGCAAGCTACCAAGTCAACAAGGTTCAAAAACTAATCAGGAAATTTCTTTGGTTAGATGGCAAGGGGAAAAGGAAAAAGCATGTTGTCAAGTGGGAATGGTGTTGTCTAGAGAAGGATAGTGGAGGCTTAGGCTTGAAAGATTTAAAATGTAAAGGTATTGCTCTAGCCTCTAAATGGATCTTAAAAGCTTTAGAAGGCAATGCGCCATGAAAATTTCTGATTAGGAGAAACATACTTGATTTAGTGCCAAAAAAAGCTAAAAAGTGGAAGAATCTGCACCCTCATGATATATTATTTGGCAATTTTAGAGTTAAACCATCTGAGTCGAATGTCTTTGCAAGTATATGGAGAGCCTAGGTGCCTGCTAGAGTCCTGATTTAAAAAATGTAAAGCAATTGATGGAGAAAAGACTTGTCATGGATATAGGTCAATATGGTGGAAGCTAATGCATAATGGTAAACTGCTTGCTCTACTACAAGGCTGTTTTGCCAAAAAATGGAATGCCGTGGGAATCTCTTGTTTGAATGATATAATTGATAGTAAGGAAATAGTGTCTTGGGATTAGTTGAAAAGGAAATTCATGCTCAACGATGTGGCACAAAGAACATTCTCAGTCATTAAGAAAAGTTGGAAAGACCAGGGGGCTCCAAGGCTGATTGTTTCCAAACCTGAGGGGCTAAAAAGTTTCAAATGGGTGGATGATACTCCCCTTCTGAAGATAAAAGCCTACGATCTTTATAAACTGTTGTATGAACCCTAGGATATCTTAGGCCAAGTCAATAGATTTTGGGGGTTAAATCTGTGGAAATCTGAATGGTCAGGTATAGTCAAGAAGTGTTGGTTTAAGTTAGTTGAACCATAAAAGTGTTGTTTCAGATGGTTATTACTCATTGGTAAATTAGTCAATAGTTATGTTAGTGTTAACTATAATTTATGTAACTGTCCTGAGGACATCAGCCATATTTTCTTCAGCTGTAAGTTTGCTTTAAATGTGTGGTCTATTTTTATGGGAAATATCAGGGGATGGGATTGTAGAAGTAATGTCTCATGGTTTGAAATCCTTTGTGGTTATGTTAAAGGTCTGTCTGCTAATGTGAATAGGTTTTGGAATATTTTGTCTATTGAAATTCTTTGGTTCATCTTGAAAAAGGAAATGAAAGCTTGTACCAGGGCAAGAGGAGAATTCTTACTAAGTCTTGTAATAGACTCATCTTCTTAGTTTTTACTTGTTGCTGAACAAGTAACTTTGAATTTGAAGATGCCTGCCGAAAGATTTGTAGAAATCCTTGATTTAGGAGCTGCAAGCCTCTATAAGGAAGATATCCAAGAGGTTGACTACTAGCCACAAGACCTGAGGCAGGTGGATGAGAAATTTAAAGGAGAGTACATAGATTTTCAAAACAAATAAAGCAAGCTTGATCAATATGAAATCAAGCGGGATGAAGCAATCAGAGACCTGGAAGTTGCAGCTGAAAACTTCGGTAACAGTGATTGGGAACATATTTCCCCTCCCAATAGGGGCTTTTCCAGGAATTAACTCCTTCAAGCTCAGCAAGAATTACATCAGTGACAAAGATCAGGACTCTGGAAAAAAGAATGGCTAGTTTGCATGCTGTGACAAATGTAAGTTTTTTTGACCGAAACTGCTCTGTTATTATATGCTCCTCGTTTTGTAACCCTTGGAGCTGGGTAAATATGGCTTTGACCTGATATTATGTTGTAACCGGACTTTTTCTTCTTTGGTAATCAAACTTCAATTTAAAAAAAAAAAAGCTCAAAAATACTAAAAGCCTAAAAAATACTTTTGCTTAAATTGTTGCTTATGTATTTTAATATCAACAAATAGTCAATACTTAAGCATAGGAAAATAATATTCTTGAACAATTATATAAAGGCCAACCTTGATATATTTCTATTATTTGCAGAATGGGCACTATTAATAATTTATTTATTTATTTGTATTCTTTTAATAGCCATCCACCTGCCATCCTCAATTTCTGTAAAAATGTTGTCATCCCTGAGGCTGAAACCACGTCCCCTCATTCCCAAATCTCAGAGAAATACTCTACATAACATAATCATTGCAAGCAAAATGAATTTGTTGATATTCTAATCATAGACACACATATTAACTTATCACAGAAACAATACTCATACAAGTGGCAACAGTGATTGGCATGTTTTTCTTCTACTGGTTACTTTTGGATTTTTCTATAATTCTTTGTTCTATGGTGGCAGTTTTCTTCTTGGAATAATGGTTTGTAAGGTTGTTTAAGTTTTCCATTTCTCGACTTATGACAATTGCTTGGAGTAGGCTTCTTGGTAGGTTGGGATTACTGCCTCTGTAATATGTTGTTTAAGGAGACCATAAATTAAAGTACTTGGTACTTTTCAAGGAGGCTAAGTAATCTTGCTAATATTTTCTTTTTAGTTTCACAACAATCCCAACCACCTTCTACAGGCTTTAAAAGTGTCGTTTTGAAAGGCAGATCTATTGTCCATTATGGTTTAGGACCTTTTCTTTCTATTATTGCTGAAAGGGCCTGACCCAGGGTGGCTTATCTACTAAAATATTTTTGTACTAAGCAAACGTAAAATGGGTTAAAGAAACCAATGCCATGTCTTGAAATTTTTACTTAGCAGTTAGCACAACTAAATGGGAAAAGTGAATATCTTGTCTAGTGAGGGGGGAGAGAAAAATCTACAACCAGAAGCAAGGCAACAAGAGTTCTTTCTGGCAATCAACTTAAACAAACTAAACACAATTGGATAGCAAGTATAGGAGTTTACAAGATTAATTTTACCATTTCTGATAAGTTGAAACCTATGTTTTCTAATTAGTGACTTCTATTCACTATTTAACATACAAACACCTCTAAATAATAACAGAAAAATAATTTACTAATGACAAGAAAAGCACATGCAAGATAATATTTCTGAGGGTCAAACTATCAATAAAATGATCCACAATTATAAAATGATTTTAACAACTTACTTTGAAGTGGAAGCTCTTACCGTATGTGAAGATACAACACACAAGTTTGCCATGCGCACAACAGGTTTTTGAGGATTTGAATCATCCAGGATGCACATATTATTGAATTTGCTCTCCATATCAGGATGAGAAGAATGTATCATTTCTAGAAACTACACTTCAAAACATAAAAAAACGAGTTCTCAAGGTTCTTATATCTTGATATAAAAATTCCACTCTCAACTGCATTAAAATAAACATCAGATCCATGAATTCAAGTGCTTCATAATTTGAATAATAGGTACTTACCCGCTTGTTGATTTCTGCTATTATCTCCATATGACGTGGAAGCAGTTTAGTTAGAAGAGCTACTGACCATTTTTCCAAGGCTTCAGGAAGAACTGTGTGATTGGTGTAAGCAATTGTCCTGAGTGTAACAAAGAATAATAGTAACAAACTTTACTGTTTAATATGGAATGTATCAAGACAAATTAGTTGAAACCTACACCAGCAAACATGAAATACAATCACAAGACAAATATAAAGTTTATTAATACAAAATACAATCACAGGACAAATACAAGGTACATGCATACAAAATTTTAACATACTTTGTTGTCACGGTCCATGCTTCATCCCATCCAAGGCATTCATCATCCATTAGAATCCGCATTAACTCAGGAATAGCTAAAGTTGGATGTGTGTCATTCATTTGTACTGCAACCTTACTGGGAAATTTATTCCATGCAATGAGTTCATTTTCAACTCTTCTCTCCTTGAATCTCGCTATTATATCCTGCAATGATCAGAAAACAAATAATGCAAAGATTAAGAACAGTTTTCTAAATTATTTTCCTCTTTTCTTTCAGTTTATTTCTATTTGTAATCTGTAGTAGAAAGAATTGTTAACCATAAAGCACATTAACATAATATATTTGTTTTCTAGAAATTGAAAAGAATTTCCTGTGAAACATGAGATCTGTATGACAATTTTCATGTCTTCTTTTGAAATGATTTCTTTATCCATGAAATCACAGGGTTTCATTATAGTTTTATTCTGGTTGCCTAAGTCATCTATCCATATGTTTGTTTAAAAAGAGTCTTCTCAAATGATTATATTTTTTGTATTTCCATAATTGCAAAATATTTCTCAAGATTAGAATCCATTATTTGTATGGAGTTGTAGCAATTAGATCGTGGATTTCTTGTCCAATATAAATGAACTTCGAATCCAACATTGTTTAATATTTGCTTACAATTTAGTATTCCTTTCTATTTTCCCCAAAAATCCTTCATCCAAAGAGTCTAAGCTCTCTTGTTGATATGAACCAAGCACTATATGAATGTATTGACTCTTCAAATATTTCTTTTTCTGAATATTGTTCGATTATATTCATTATTTTTGAGAGTGGAACACTTGTAAGCCAACCTCAACCTTGATGTACTAATGATGACAAGGGTAATGGACAAGCAAGGCTTCATTTAATCAGCATTTCCCTTTTAGTTGCCCTTCTCAGTCATTGCATTTGTTGCAATGAATTGATGGAGCTGGGCTGTGAGTGAAGCAAAGATAAGAAGTGTTGGATCTGGAGGTAAGTATTGTCTTCTGCCGTCTTTCCAGTTGAATATCATGTTTTTCTTATGCTGGTTAGTATTAGATATAATACAATGTTAGACTACACTTTGTACATAGGTATTTATTGCTTATGTTAATGATATGATAACACCACATTAATTATGTCTGAAAAGTAGCTTATAATGTAAGTTCCAACCACCAATGTGTTCTTGAGCATCCAATAAATACCAATGAGAAAAGGGCTTATAAGGCCAAACTGATCTTATTGTTTGGGATCACCAATCAGCTCAAATCTCATTTCAAAGCTGTCCAAAGTGCAAAAGACGAATGGAACAAATTGAAAACTATGTATTAAACAAAAGAATCAAAATCAAATTCATCTCTAGAGTCAATTGCATTGTTTGAAAATGCAAAGAAGTAAAAATTTGGAAGTTTTACTAAGAATAGTAGATTTAAGAACATCACTCCAAATGTTAGAGGAAACATTTTTAGATGACTCTTGTACCAATTGTCTTGAGAGTACTCTCCCTTTCCTTGAGAGTGTTTGTAATTTGTTTGACCGTGGCTAGTCAAAAGAATACATTTGAAAAGTTGGTGAATTTGCTTCAACAAGACCAACCAATACAAGATAAAATTGCCACCACCACAAACAATCAAGCACTCACATCACAAAAGTGAGGCAAGAAACTTGAAGGTTGGAGAGGTTCACCTAAATGAAAACAAGACAATCAATTTGCAACAAAAAAGAAATGCCTCATTTGTGGAAAGAAAGAACATACACTCCAAGAATGTCAAGACAACTCCTTTGCTAATAGAGAGGCAAAACAGTGTAGACCACAACAAAATTTAAAGAGGCCCAAGAAGAAGAATCCCCGATAGAAAACAAAATCCCAAAAGAAAGAAGGAAATGCTGCTTCAACAACAAATTATGATGAAGAGGAATTTTTGTATGATTCAAAAAACATTGGTATTCTATTTAGAACAATCAGCATGGTATGTTGATTTGGGAGACTCTTGATACATGGTAAGTGAAAAACAATGATTTGTCAGCTTGACCACTTCTACTTCATATGCCAAGTTTCATTGGGAGATGATAATCTTATAAAGTACAAGACATTGGTGACATTTCTTTGGCACTCAAAATCCATAGATGTCAACTTACAAAGGTTCTATATGTTCCAGGCTCACTAATAACCTCTTGTCATAAATCAGTTACTTCAACACAACTCTTCAAAGTTGAGTTTCATCTACAAAATGGTGAGAAGCTATGTCTCATTTTTTTGAAATCAAAAGGTTGTTGGTTGTGCCTAAGGGGTTTGAAAGATATTTCAGCTCATTGATGTTCAACTTGAAGACAAATTCCTTGCAATAAAGATCCGTTCTTCCACAACACTTTGGCATAAATGATTTGGTCATCTCAAAATTGGCTATTTTCTTTATTTAAGTAGACATAACATGGTGCAAGACTCCCCCCATCAAGAAAACAAAAGATCTTTGCTCCAACTATCATGCCAATAAAGAACACAAGGCTCCCTTTCCTACAATTGTCATCAAACCCATGGTCCTTTCAATTTGGTGCATGGTGCATACTGACTTGTGTGGGTCTAAGATACAAAATCATAATAATTGTCAACACTTTCAATTGTTTGTAGATGATAAAAAAAATGTGGGTATATTGCTTCACTACAAAAAATCAAGAATGTACACAATTCAAAGAATTTTGAGCCCTGGTTGAAAGGTTAAGAAGTCATCTCTCAAGGCCATCTGCTCATATTGAGTGGAGGAATTGATACAAGAGCATCCTATGCATACGAGCAACCTTCTGTCAACCAAAAATTGTTTGTTTGTCCTTTCCAATTTTTTTTGGTTGTCTAAATCATAGAAGCAATAATCTGCAAAAAATCCTGATTGATCCTGATTTTTAAAAAATCTGCGGGCTGGACGATTTTTTCCTCAATTTTTTGAAAAAGAAAAAGGTCAACGATTTTTTCTCAAACTGCAAAATTGCCAAAAAAATGCGTTTAAAACCTGCAAAAAAATGCGAATAAAATCACACTGATTTTTGCGCAAAAAAAACCCATGAAACTATAGCTTGTTGCTTACTATTATGCTTTGATAGATTTTTTCCAAGCATCCATAGCTTGTTGGAAAGCACTTGTTTTAGGCTTTTAGTCATAGCAGCAAGGCAGTGAACTGTTCGATAAAATGCTTTGGTAGACATGTATGAAAAATGTGGTAGCATAGACAAGGCAGTGAACTGTTTGAAAAAATACCTCAAAGAAATGTGGTCTCATGGTGATGGAATGCCATGGCAAGCAAATTGCTATGGATTGTCATGGCATTCCATCACCAAGAGACCACATTTCTTTGAGGCAATTTTTCAACCAGTTCCCTGCCTTGTCTATGCTATTGCTTACTATTATGCTTTGATAGATTTTTTCCAAGCATCCATAGCTTGTTCAAAATCACCTATTTTAGGCTTTTAGCCATAGTAGCAAGGCAGTGAACTGTTTGATAAAATGCTTTGGTAGACATGTATGAAAAATGTGGGAGCATAGACAAGGCAGTGAACTGTTTGGAAAAATGCCTCAAAGAAATGTGGTTTTATGGTGATGGAATGCCATGACAAGCAAAACTTTTAGCCATAGGAGCAAGGCAGTGAACTATTTGATAAAATGCTTTGGTAGACATGTATGAAAAATGTGGTAGCATAGACAAGGCAATGAATTGTTCGAAAAAATGCCTCAAAGAAATATGTTCTCGGGGAATGCCATGACAAGCAAATGCAATTGGCAGCTGCTCCTAGTTATTAGTTATGCAATGTGAAGTAATTGCATAACTGCTTAGGTTGACTTTGTAAAAACTATATTGTAATTGAAATTTTGTCATCTATCAACATCTAGTTATTAGTTATGCAATGTGAAGTAATCCTTTGAGTTTGAAAGATGTGCAATGCAATGTAATCAGCGATATGAATATAAACTACAAAAATCTATTTATTACAATTCATTAGTTAAACTCTTTATTTTATTTGCTCTCTATATCTCTATGCTATGGAAATGCCTTTCAATTTAAAAAAAATATAGTTTTTAACTCTTGTTCTATAATTTTTTATCTTTTTTTTTTAAATCCGATGTTTTCAAAAATTCTTATACTTTTGGTTTGCCGATTTTTTCCCTAAAAGTTTTTTGCTGCTATGGTCTAAATCATCTTGTTTATATTGTTAATATTTATCATAGTCTTCATACAAAGCTCATAGTCTAGAAAGCAATAATTCCACTATGCAATATTGTTGATTCATCAATGTACCCAAAAACAAATTAACCAAAACATTCTAAGGGTGTCCTAAGCATGCCCACATGTTTACCTTTGTATTTGATGCAATATTATGAACTGTGGTTCGCTACACCTACTTGATGAATGTCTATTTGAGTTGTGCACCACATAATTGAATCTCACAACAAAATAATAAAGTCATTACTAGTAGTCTAGTACCATGGAGGCTAAGGGCACATTAAGTTTGAAAACTAACATCCTACTGTACTTATTTTCGGAGGATCATTTACACGTCACAACCACATGTCCAATTAAAGAGTGAAATTGTTGCAAGAATGGAAAAAGGAATGAGGGTGTTGTCATTGATGTCAACTGGTTATCTACTAGTTGTTGTTGGTAGTATATGTTGAGGATATTGAGAAAATTGTATTAAAGCAAGTTTACAGGTATTTAGTTGTTGCTTAGGATGATGATCCGGTATTTGCCCCTATGTTCATGCGGTTCAGATATGTTGGTAGTGGTTGTTGAAGGTTGCTATATCCAGATGTTTGGCTATTGGTTCGTTGTGAAGTTTGAGTTGTGTTCAACAGTTGTGAACTATGTTTTTCTATGTTCTGGTTGAGGTCCGAGAGAAAAGTTTATTAAAATAATATATTACCTATTAATGGTCACTATCCTTTGTAACTATTTGTAACTCTTAGTTACCGTTCCTAAGTTGCGAATCAGTGCAGACGCTGCGGCACGGGTACGATGGTACGATGCGTGGGTACGGCAAAAAAATTTGGGGGCTTGGGTACGGAATCGGGTACGTCCGTACAAAAATATAATAAAATATTTAAATATATATATATATGCAACATAGAAACAAAATAAGTTTAGAATGTCATATACCAATACATATGATAAACAATACCATGACAAATTTCAATTTTTGAAACATAATATACTAATTTAAATTCGGTTTTCAATATCAAAAGGATCAAACTCGAATGTCATGATAGATAATCATTGTTTAACATTTACAAAATACAAATAGTAACCAATTCACTAATTTCGAATTGCATCAAATGGCTCATCATCAAGACTAAGATCATCATCAACATTAACATTAGATGATGGAACCACATTAGCACGTGCACTAAAAGTATGTTGACTACTTGACTCCTCAAAAATTGAAGAAGATTGTGCAATTGCAGCCAAAGAAAGATCTAGGTCAGCTCGCTCTGGTTCTACATCCCACATCTTTGCTGCCCCTTCTTTGTACTCATCCTCTTTGTGATTAATAAGGCGCAAGTTGGAATGAACATAAACTAGCTCCTCTGCTTTGTGTGATGCCAATCGATTGCGCTTGACTGAGTGGATGAAGGAGTATGTACTCCAATTCCGCTCAGCTGAAGAAGAACTAGCAACCTATTGAAGCAAAGGGAGCTCTCATTAGAGTTGTTAAATTAAAAAAATTGTAAATCAAACTTCAAATTTGAAAATAACGCATTTTAGTTTTAAATTTTTAAATGATAAAGACTCATAAAACTTAAAACGTTAAAACTTACTTGAGATAAGACTTTTATTGCAAGAACTTGGAGGTGTGGCATCTTGCAGCCATTGAGGTACCACCAAGAGTGAGCATCCTTGTTATATTTGTCACGGATAGCAGCAGCACTTTGATTATTAGAGTCACAAAAACTAGCAAATTCACTTGAAACTATATCTTCCATCTCAGTATCAGGGAAGAGTTTAACAAGAGCTTTCCTAAACCCATCGTTGACTTCTGTATCACGGTAAGGTGGCAATCTGTTTGGCATAGCAAGGACTTGGGTGCTGTAAAATTTGGGTGTCAATGAGAAAGCAAGAAGATGGAGTGGGGTGGTCATTTTGTTCCACCGGTCAACACAAATTGCATGCACCTCTTTGAAAAAGGTTTCTTCAGGATCTTGCTCTTTTTCACATATGATTTTTTTCATCTTTTCAAGCATTGTGTCAATGCCATCATAAACCTCCCCCATGCATGGCTTATCCATGTCAGTAAAGCGTATCATGCTCAAAATGGGCTCGGTGAAAGCAAGAAGATATTCCACTCGATCCCACCACATGTCATCTAGAATCTTATGTTTTATATTTGCTGCCCTCTCACTGTTTGATTGCCTCCATATAGCCCATGAGTGGCTAATGACCATAGCAGCAAGCGCCTCTCGCACCTTCACAAGTCGTCTCAAGACGATTGTGTTGGATGCAAATCTAGTTTCAGCCACCTATTTGAAAATAAAAAGTAAATAATTAAAATCAATATATATGTATGTATTCTAAATAAATTATTGAACTAAAAAATAACATTAAAGAAATGCAATGTTTGAAGTTTGAGTTACCTTCAGTAGCTCTAGTCGTGAGAATGATCTAAAGATAGCTTGTGACATGTGGTGATTTGTTATGAACATTTGGATCTCTTCAGCTTCAGCATAGATTTGTTTGATCCAATCTATTTTTGTTCCCAACTTTTGCAGCATGAGGTTGAGGGAATGCACAGCACAAGGTGTCCAAAATATATGCCTAAATCGTGACTCAACTATCATACCAGCAGCTCTACAATTCTTTGCATTGTCCGTTACAACTTGGACAACATTTTGAGGCCCCACTTCATTAATGCACTGTATAAGGATGTCAGCAATAAATTGTGCATCCTTGACCTGCCCCTCACAATCCACAGCCTTTAGAAACATTGCCCCTTTAGGGCACACTGCAATCAAATTAATCAATGGTCTATTTCTTGCATCCTTCCATCCATCAGAAATAATAGACACACCCGTTTCTTGCCATGAGGCTTTGATGGGATATAAGGAATCTTCTATATGTTTTACCTCCTTTGACAATATAGTGGTACGCACCTTCTCATAACCTGGGCTTATGTATCCCTTTGGAGCTTCATTTGCTTTTCTTATCATGTCTTGCCAATAAGGTGATCGAACAACATTGAAAGAGATGCCATTTGCATAGAGGCATCTTCCAATGGCTTGGTCAGCAAGTTGTCTTGCATCATTATTGAATGCCTTCTCCAATGGTCCCTTTGCTCTCTTCGAAACACTACTCTCACTGGCATTTTCATCTTCATTTACTCTCAAAAAGGGATGGTTCTCTACTACAGTGACAGGACGACCAATATGTGTCTGAGATGAAGTAGATGGCACAGTTGAGCCCTTTTCTGTACTTGGAGGCATCATTTTTTTTTGAACCCTTGCATCTGCTTCCTCTTGCTCCGCAATATATTCTGCTATTTTCTCAGGTGTTATAGGTATTTTATTTTTTCCTGGACATGGTCTAATTCCTTTTCCAGAAATTCCACACAAATGCAATCTCACCCGGCTATAAGAACTAGTGTATTTCCTTTCACACCCAGGGCATATCCAAATACAAGTCCCCCCACCTTGAATTTGCTCTAGTACTTGTACATGTCTCCATAGCGGTGAAGCTGGATCAAACTTGAATGAGGGATTACTATTGCCGACAGACGCTGAACTGTTTGCCATGAAATTTGGAAAATAAAAACAATCTCTAAACCTGCAATTACAAATTTTAAATTTAAAAATTGTTATGAAAATATATAAATGATAAATCTAAGGCTAAGCAATAAATTATAAATTTTTTAGATTTAAATTGTATAAATTATAATTTTTTTAAATCTTAAATTATATAAATTATAAATGTTTTAAAATTTAAATCTAAATTTCATAAATCTAAGATTATAATTTCTAAAGACTAATTTTATAAAATAAATTAAATAATTATAAATTTTTTAAATCGTATCATTATAATTTATGATTTATGAATATTATATTTTTAAAATTATATATGAATAATATATTTTAAAAATAATATATGAAATTATGAATATTATATTTTAAAAATTATATATGAATAATATATTTTAAAAATAATATATGAAATTATGAATATTATATTTTAAAAATTATATATGAATAATATATTTTAAAAATAATATATGAATATTATGAATATTATATTTTAAAAATTATATATATTTAATATTAGTATAATAAATTTATATTTAAAAAAAAAAAAATTATACTATAAATAATAACTACATTTATTTTAATTTTTAAAAGGTTTTTAATTTTTCGTTTTTTAAAACAAGCCTGAAAAATTTAAAAAAAAATTAAAAAATAAATAAATAAATGTTAAAAATTCAAACCCTACCTGGTCGCGCGCGTCTCTGGTCGCGTTTTCTGTGTATCCGCCGTCCTCTATGCCCGCGCCTGTGTTTTTCTCCGCCCGTGGTCGCGCCCGTCTGTGGTGGCTTTTATTTTGGTTCTCCTGTATCCGCGCCGCCTGCGTGTTTCTCCTGTATCCCGCCGTCTGTGCGTCTTCGCGTTTCTGGGAGTCACGAAAAAATCCAACGAAAATCCGCGTTTGCAAATACCCGTCGAAATCCGCGTTTTTGTCAGATGTTTCGCCCTAAAATTCGCAGAAATCGAGGTAAAAGTCAACTGGCGGAAATAAAAAAGGTTAAAAAAACGTGTTGGAGTCGCCACGTCGTCTAAAAAATTTCGGGAATCGTCGGGAATCGTCGGGAATCGCTTTTCAAAATTTGGAATCGAACCCACAGGCAAAACCGATTCTGTGCGATTCTAGAGCGATGATTCGAATCCATAAGCGTTTCAGGGCGGGAATCGACGGCATACGCGATTCGGTAACCTAGTTCGTAACTATTCGTAGTCTCCCTAATTTTGAGGGTTTGTAAATTCTATAAGAGCAAGGCTCTTCTGTCAATATAATCTATCTCATTATTTACCAAATTTACATAGTATCAGAGCAAGTGATTTTGGGCGCAATTTTTTTCTTCTGATTTTTTTGAGAAAATTTTTGTGGGGTTTCTGAATAAAATTGCATGACCTTTTGGAGAAGAAAAAATCGCATTTTTTTTTTAAATCTTTTTCTGGGCATAGTTTTGGCCTTTGATTGGCATGATTTTTTCCTCACGATTTTTGGAGCCCTCGTCTTTTTTCTGGTGCAATTTTTAGAGTTTCCTAGGCGTGTGTTTGCTGGTGTCATTTCTGCAAATTGTGACTCATAGATTTTGCGTTTTCTGCTGGTTTTTGGACACGTTTTCCTGGCACGATTTCAACTTGCGCAACCTTCATTTGACACGATTTCTCTGAGCTTTTGGTCGTGTTTCTTCTCTGCATGACACTGGCGCGATCTAGATTGATTTTATGGCCGCGTTTTTAAGCGCGACTTGTAGATGCGGTCGTGATTTTTTCATCTATTTTCTGACGAAGTTTCTTCATTCTGGACAAGGTTCTAAGTGTTTTCAAAAACACGTTTTCTGCATTTGAGCTAGGGTTTTGATAAAACCCTCTGTTTTTTTTGGCAGCTCTTTTTGGAAAATATTTTGTGATCGGCCTTGATTCCTTGGGCACCTCTATTCTATCTGTGTCCTTTGACTAGCTGCAACCTTCACGATTGTTGGAAACGTCTTATTCTAGCCGTTTTGACTTTTCCAGCCATATTTGTCTTTTCTAAACAATTTGTAGCTCTGTTGTGGTGGGCCCCACTACTCTCGATTTTGAGTATATTCTATGCCTTCTTTGCGCGACCTTGGAATTTGTGCCATCAGTATTTCAAGTTTTTTTTTGTACCTAGGGTTTCGTGTTTTCAATTTGCAAAAATTCTTCTTTGTGCCTCGAAATCCGTGAAATCTGTGTTCAAATTTCTTCTTGGGTTCAGGGTGTGTTGTATCGAATTTTGTATCGTCTATCTGCTTGCATCATCTTCGTTTTTTGTGCCTCGAAGAGCGTGAAGCATGGCCTCTTTGACCAACATCATGTTGGACAACGGTTAGAAGTTCAACGGTCGCAACTACAACACATGGAAGCAGTGTATGATGACGATATTTGAGTATCGATTTCTTGACCAAATTGTCCTTGGCACCAAGACACGACCTCTCATAGTTGATAAGGATTAGGAGAAGTTTGATGAGCAGAATCGAGAAGCCATTATGCTCATAAAGTTATCAGTCACTAATGACCAATTACCTCAGGTTCCTTCAGGTAAATCGGCGAAGGAGATTTTGGATCTTTTGAAAGATCTTCATGAGACTTCTGACAAGAGTTGTGCTTTCTTTCTGAAGAACATGTTTTCCATCGTCATGGATGAGAATACACCTCTACAAGCATACTTAACCAGGATCAAGGACATTCGAGATCAGCTCAAGGCTATTGGTCGGAAGATGGAGGAAGAAGATATGGTGGTAATCACTATGAAGAGTTTACCACATTCGTATGAGCACTTTATTGAGACGCTCAACATTACAGCGACTAATGTTGACTTGACATTTCTAGATCTCTGCAGCAAACTTCTACAGCAGGATCATTGGAAACAACAGTTTGGTACTAGTGCCACTTCATCCTCTTCAGTGCAGGCATTCCCTGCAAAGACATTTCAAAAGAATAAGGGCACGCATTCGTCCTTTCAGCAGCACAATTAGGGGCAATCTTCAGATTCTTCGAAGTTAAAGAATATTCAGTGCAATTATTGTCACAAGTTTGGCCACATGAAGAAGGATTTCCGGAAACGCTTGGCCTCTGAACAAGGCAAGCAAGGAGAGTCTAGACGGAAAGCACAGGTGGTGGAGCACACTAAGCAAGAGTCTACCTTTTTTGCATTCATGGCAAAGAGTCTTACAAATCCTGTAAACACTTCTGCTTGGTACATTGACTTTGGTGCTTCACACCATTTCACGCATAGCCGGGATTGGTTCATTCAGTACATGTCTTTCAGAGATTCAATTATCTTTGGAGGAGGTGAAGAGTATACTATTGTCAGAAAGGGCAATGTTCAAATTCAGTCTGGTGGGAGAAATTTGATATTTTTCAATGTATACTTTGTACCTGGCATGGAGTTGAACTTACTTTCTGTAAGTCAGATTATGACTCACTCTCCTCAGTTGGACATTGTCTTCAATATGCATACATGCAATATTGTTGATAGAGAGACACAAACTACAATCATTTAGGGACTTGAGGATCATGGTCTTTAAAGACTTGTTGATTCTGGTGATTCTCAAGAGCACGCTATGGCAACCAGGAGCACTTCTATCAACAACCTCTGGCATCAGCGTTATGGGCACCTAAACATGCACTATCTCTCTCAGTTATCACGAGATGATCTCGTTGGTGGTCTACCTACAATTCAAACTCAAACTCATGGAGTTTGCGAGGCTTGTCAGGCTGGAAAGCAACATCTGACTCCTTTCTCCGATGGCAACTCATGGCGGGCTTCTAGGGTTTTACAGTTGGTCCAAGTTGATGTATGTGGTCCAATGCACATGCCTTCCGTTACTAGATCTAGGTATTTTTTGCTTTTTGTTGATGATTTCAGCAAACAGATGTGGGTGTACTTTTTGAAGCTTAAATCAGAGGTGTTTAGCCTATTTCAGCAGTTTAAGGCCTTGGTAGAAAAAGAGTCTGGTTCTTCTATTATTACTCTTAGGTCTAATAATGGGGGGAAATTTTTTTCCAAAGATTTCTCCACATTTTGTGTTGCACATGGCATAAAGCGCCAATTCACCACACCTTACACCCCTCAGCAAAATGGTGTAGTCGAGTGTCGCAATCACACCATTACTGAAATGGCACGTTCTATGTTGGAGCATAGACATGTTCCTACGAAGTTCTGGGCTGAAGTAGTGTATACTACTGTTTATCTTCTAAATAGATCTCCTACTCATGCTGTGAAGATGACTCCTGAAGAAGCCCAGTCTGGACGTAAGCCGAACACCACCACTCATGTTTGGATACCTGATGCTCAACGCACTAAATTGGATTCCAAGAGCCAGAAACTCGCGTTTACAAGTTATAGTGAGAACCATAAGGCATACAGACCGATAGACACTGATCGTCTAATCTTCAGTCGTGATGTCGTGGTTAATGAGAATTATGGACTCTTCTATCAGTCTTCTCTTGTTTGTTCTGAGGTTCAACCTCAGAAAGATTTTGATTTGGGTGTTTATCTTCCACTTGGTCCACTTTATGGGAGGGATTCCTCAGGCACCTTAGCAACCGCTTCCACCACCAGCCCCTATTCAGCAAGCTTTGGATGTTCTTCCAGATATGTCAGTTCCAGCTGATCCAGTAGAGGCTGTTCCTCCTGATTCCGATATTGGTTCATCTACTCTTCGGCCTAAATGGTGGGCTTCGACGATTGGTGCTCTTCATGATGATGAGTTACTAAAGGGTAGATCTGCTCGAAATAAGAGCAAACAGCAGAATACAGTGAATTTTGCTCTTATGGCCAATCTTCATAGCATTTCAGAGCCTCAAACATATACAAAGGCTAAAAGCACACTTGAGTGGGAACAGTCTATAACAGCTGAACATCATAGTCTCATGCAGAATCACACTTGGGAGCTTTCAGATCTTCCACATGGGAGGAAACCCATAGGTTGCAAATGGGTTTATAAGGTTAAGTATAAGGCTGATGGAACCCTTGATAAATACAAGGCTAGGTTGGTAGCCAAAGGGTTTTCGCAACAAGAGGGCATTGACTATGAGGAGACTTTTGCTCCTACAACCAAGATGAGTACCATTCGGCTTGTCCTCTCGATAGTAGCTTAGTTTGGATGGAAAGTTCATCAAATGGACGTAAAGAGTGCCTTCCTCAATGGTAATTTGCAAGAAGAAGTTTACATGATGCAACCTCCTAGTTTCAAGGTTGCTGGTAAAGAACACCAAGTATGCAAATTGGTGAAAGCACTCTATGGCCTTAACCAGGCACCATGGGCTTGGTACATGAAGATTGACCAGTACCTTATTAATCATGGTCTTCAACGAAGTCCTTCTGACTCTAATTTGTATGTCAATCAGACTGGTAATGATATCTTGTTCCTAGTTGTCTATGTTGATGACTCAATCATTACTAGCAGTTTAGATCATTTGATTGAGGAGATCAAAAATAATCTCAGTCAATCATTTGACATAACAGATTTGGGACGACTCCATTATTGCCTCGGTATAGAGGTCTGGCAGTCTACTGGCAGTACCTTCATTTCACAATAAAAGTATGCCAAGATCTTGTTGGACAAGTTCTGGATGGCAAATTGCAAACCAACATCTACACCTATGGAGAGAGGGCTGAAGTTATCAACTCAGTTGGATTCACAAGTGCAAAACAAATCAAAATTCAAGCAACTTGTGGGCAGCCTCATCAATCTTGTTGCCACTAGACCTGAACTTAGCTTTGCAGTGAGCTACATCTCTCGCTTCATGTCAGCCCCTAAAGCTAAACATTGGGTTGCAGCGAAGCATGTGCTGAGATATGTTAAAGGAAAATCTGACCTTGGCATTTTATATGGGAGGTGCAAAGATCCAAAGCTGATTGGTTATGCTGGCTCAAATTGGGAAAGTTCTGTTGATGACAGAAAGTCTACTTCAAGGTATGTATTCAATTTGGGTACAGGTGTAGTTACATGGACCAGCAAGAAGCAGTAGGCAGTGGCTCTCTCCTCAACTGAAGCAAAATATCGAGGAGCTATTAAAGCAGCTTGTGAGGCAGTTTGGCTTCGAAGGATGCTCTCGGACATGCAAATGTCTAAAGCAGGACCTTCCCCCTTATATTGCAACAATCAAGGGGTGTTGAAACTCGCCAAGAATCCAGTCTTCCATGAACGAACAAAGCATGTTGATCTTCATTGTCACTTCATCCGCCAACTTGTCGAAGACAAAACCATAGCATTGCAGTATGTTCCAATAGAGGATCAGACTGCAGATATTCTCACCAAGTCTCTAGGTCGGATAAGTTCGTCCAATTTAGGGAGCTTCTTGGTGTAGTTGATAGATCGACCATTAAGGGAGGGTATTAAAATAATATATTACCTATTAATGGTCACTATCCTTTGTAACTATTTGTAACTCTTAGTTATCTGTTTGTAACTATTTGTAGTCTCCCTAATTTATCTGTTTGTAACTATTCGTAGTCTCCCTAATTTATCTGTTTGTAACTATTCGTAGTCTCCCTAATTTATCTGTTTGTAACCATTCATAGTCTCCCTAATTTTGAGGGTTTGTAAATTCTATAAGAGCAAGGCTTTTTTGTCAATATAATCTATCTCATTATTTACCAAATTTACAAAGTTGCTGGTCCGGATTCCTATTTGATGAAGTCTTTTGACTTGCGGTTCTAGAGTTAAGATGTTTTGATTGCATTTGAAGATATTTTTGGTTTCTGGAAGTTTTGAGCTTAATTGTTCTATGTGTTTTACACTGGTTTGGCCGACCTTGTGTTAAGCACTATCTTCAAAGTTGATGAAGCATTATTGGATCTATTTTTAGGTCCCAATGAAGTGTGTTTGGGTCGCCCTCATTCTAATTCCACCCTAGGATGTTTTGGCACCGACCTAAATTGAATTTAAAGTTGGATGGCCAACTTTGTATCTTTTTCAAGGTTGGAGATAGTATAAATACAGGATGAGCTAGTAATGAAAAATATACAAGAGAAAAGAAGATAAATGAAAGAGTAGATGCGAAATTGATGCTATTCAGAAAGTGTGTGTGAGGTGTGTGGCAGGTCAGTGCGAAGCTTAATGCCGAGTTATCGGATGTAGTGAGCAGAAG
Source organism: Sequoia sempervirens (assembly GCA_007258455.2). Lineage (NCBI taxonomy): Eukaryota > Viridiplantae > Streptophyta > Pinopsida > Cupressales > Cupressaceae > Sequoia > Sequoia sempervirens. The sequence goes on from VDFB02258505.1 coordinate 31,711, forward strand.
GCGATCTCTATCATTCATGCAAGTTGATCAAGTAACTGTGGTGGAATTCTTTGCTGTATTGGGATTGTAGTCTCTCTATAACAAATCTTCTTTGTCTTCTTTGTATCTCTATGGCAATGAGCCCTGCGGGTTGTAGCCATGTTGAATAGTAAGTCCTTGTTCCGGACAGTGAGTCCTTGTTTCAAGTAGTGAGCCTTATCTCAAACAGTGAGCCTTGTTTCAGGCAATGAGCCTTTTTGTAATCGGTTTTGATATTCTCTATAGTGTGAGTTAATCCTCACTGTGGTTTTTCCCTCATTGGGTTTTCCACATAAATCTGGTGTTATTATGTTTATGTGTTGGATTTGAGTTTCTGCATTGGCATTTGATGATTAATCATTTAAGCAATTGTAAGTATTAGTTCCGGTAATTGAATTGCAGGTTAAAATATGTGACAACTGATTCCCCCCACCTTCCCCCCCCCCTCGATTGTCCTATTCAACATAAATCACAAGAGAAATAATTTAATATTGGACTCATGATCCTTATCTCAAGTGCACAAGTTAATATACTATACTTTTGGTTGACACAATTGTTAAAGTGAAAAAGGTAATCACCTAGTTAATTATTATTAGGTCCCTATTCACACTAGCATGCTTAAGCTTATTTTAGTCATGTTCTTTTTTCTCTCAAGTCATAGGATTATGACACATGTCATAATCTAATTATATCCACATCTAAGATTTCATGCTTGTCTTTATAACAAGGGTTTCATTGTATTTTGTAATCATAAATTTTTTGCATCTAATGAATTCTCGGGATTCACAATTCAATTGCTCGTCTCTTATGTGATAAGGTGTTCTTATGTGATAAGGTGTTTTAACTATAGGTGATCCTTGGGATGCTATGCGAGTTCAATCATCAACTTCAACATGGTGTCAAAACTCTAGATCTATAATTCCTTGTCTTTTCTTTTTAGAGATTCTATATTGAACATTCAAATGGTGCATCCTATAGCAAGATGGACAGCACCATTGTGCTCAAAACACCCAAAAACTTTGAGATCAATTTTCATATCGTCAATATTTGAATTTGAAAAAAAAATTGAAGTATTTTTTGGTGGGTTCCAAATTTTGGCAGGAAAAATCTGTAGTCGTATGGATTTGTATGACCATCAAATTTGTACTGTCATACCTATTGCTGTGCCATCCTTATGTAGATCTGGAAAATCTAGTGACTTTTAGTTTTTGCAATTGTCACTATTTTAGAGCCAGCATACAATTTTTGGCAAGGTGGGCAAAGGGATAATGTTTTTAATGTCATCAATAGTTGGCAATTTGAATTTTTGTAGATCTGGTTACTACACCACAACAAAGATGAAAGTGGTATTATCTACTGTTTTTGAATGTCAGGGAAGTTGGCCTTCTTGGTCAACCATCTACAAATAGGAAAATAGGTTGTTGATTTAAATGAGAATCTTCATTTTTCTCTCTTTTGACCTTTTCATGTTGCATAACCACAAATTGTAGAAGCTAAAGGTAACCTAAGTTGCATGTTGCCATGCAAGTTGAATATAATGCCTTGATGAAAAATAAAACCTCATAGTTGGAAATCCTCTCCACATACAAGTGGGTAAATAAGATCAAATTTAAATCCAACAATATTGTGGACAAGTACAAGGATCATCTCATCACAAAGGATATTTGTAATAGGAGAGGGTAGTCTCGAGGAGGTGTTTTTCCCTGTAGAAAAATGGTCACATTTTCGTTATTTCTCTCCATAGCAACCCAGTTTGGTTAGGTGTAACAAACGGATGTGACAAGCACCTTCTTGAACAACAATTTGCACAAAGAGGTTTGCATCAAGGCATTAAGGATTTCAAGTACATGGTAGTTATCATATAGTTTGTCAGCTTCTTAAGTCTTTATACAGACTTAAGTAAGCTCCACAATCTTGGTATATAAAAACTGATCAACACTGTTGACATTTTGGATACAAAACAAAGTCTATCTGATCTAAATTTCTATATCAAAAGTGACGGTGCTAACATTGTAATTATTGTTGTTTGCATTGAATGAAATCTAAACTATTTTCTTTTGACATGATTGATCTATGACTCCTACAATATTGCTTAGATGTGGAGTTTTAGCAACATGACCATTTGAAGCATAGTTTGAGGACTCTCCAAGTACTTTGCAAGACCCTCCAAACTCCTGAGTCTTTGAGATGACTGAGTTGAGTCGACCAAACTCTAGAGTCGAATCGACTAGACTCTCGTGCCAAGTCTTGGAAAGTACTCGGCTGAGTCTTTTCCAAGACTCTGGAGTCTTAGGCTCAAACTCCTGAGTCTTAAGCTTAGACACTTCTGGCACCTGAACATAACATACAACATAGTGGCTGAAATTTTAAATTTTGAGAGTTTGAGGATCATATGACATGTGTAATGTTTGAATCATGATGAATTGATAGTCAAATTAGACTTTTATGTTCTCTAAATGCATTTATTTCTTTTTTTTGTATATAATTATGAGGCTTTTTTTCACCGAGCCCATGCCGAGTGCATGTTGAGTCCCGAGTCCGAGTCCAAATTTTGGGCTGTTGAGTTGAGTCCGAGTTCGAGTCCTAAAACTATGATTTCAAGTATGCTACGAATTTTTTGAAATAGCTTTGTATGGTTGATTGTAATCCTTCCATTTTTCTTATGGAGATAAAGTTGTCAACCCATGATGATGATTCATCAGTCAATGAGTCAACCCATAGATAATTGGTGAGCAATTTGATATATTTTACATCCAAAAGACAAGATCTTCGTTTTTTTGTTAGATATATCTCTCTTGATTTTTAGCCCAGCAACTTGTTCATTGGTGAACAATAAAACACATGTTGCAATATCTCAAAGGCACTCTTGGACTTTGGCATTCTCTATCAAAGGATAGATGAATCCAAGTTAACAAGATATCTAAATTTTGATTGGGCCAATCCAATGGGTATTCAAAGATCAACAACTAACTATATTTCCTTTTGGTCTTTAGGGTTGTTTTGTGGTAGAGTAAGCTTCAACACACTATAAGTTTATGATCAACTGAAGGAAAGTACAAAGAAAATGCCAGTTTCAATTGTGAAGTAGTTTGGTTAAACCAACTTTTGGGTGATTTGAAAATTCTTTATATTACAACAACTTCACTTTTCTATGACAATTAAGTAGTCTTGAAGTTAGTCAAGAACCCTATTTATCATGCTCACACCCTACACATTGAGGTTCATCATCACTGCATTTGACAATAGTTGATGTTAATGATATTTCTCTCCACTACCACACATCTCAAGAATAGTTCATTGATCTAAAGACTAACCCTCTTGCTCCTTTTCTTTTTATCGAATTTCAAGACAAACTTGGAGTTGTCTTTGATTTTGTTATACATATTATAACATTAGACTATTAGACATAATGTTTGACTACTCTTTGTACACAAGCATTTATTGCTTATGTTAATGACCTAATAGCACCACATTAGTTATGTTCAAAAAATATCTTATAATGTAAGTTACAACAACCAATGCAACTTCCCTATTCAATAATAAAAAGAAGAATGCACCCATTAAAGGGTATGCCATCCCATTCTCTCAAACTCCACGCCTTCATTCTTCCATAGTTCATTGGAATATATATCTTCTGGGTAAGTGCATAGAAATGGAGGACAAAAGGGGGTCAAAGTGTCCATTTTTTCCTAAAATCAACTAAACCTGAACTTGGACAAACAATTCAAGATGTGTACACTCAAAATTTGAAGATATGCTAAGAACAAGAATTGTAATAATATGAATCTACTTTTTAAATTACTAAATATTTTAAAGAATGGTTAAGGTTAAGAGGGTGAAATGCTAAACACACACAAGATCATTCTAATTTTTATCACTAAAATATAATAGTGATTGGTTAGTGTTAGATTTATGTGATCAGATTTAATGCACAGAAAATAATTCAAAAACAGAGACAACAACACAGCAGTTACCCTGGGAAAACCCTCCTCTTGAGGGAGAAAAACCCAGCAACAAAGATCTCTCTTATATATATAAAAGATGACAACAGATCACTTTACAGTTAGGTCTAACTCAAGGCCAATATTCGGCACACTTAACAGAGCATATATCTACAGAAGTTTGCATCTGGCAGATACAGAATGCAGGTCTACAGAAATTCATGCCTCCATGAACTTTATTCTGTGAAATGGTTCTCAACCTGCAATGTATGAATTCGCATTATCATAATGCTTCGCATTATCATAATGCTTCGCACTATATGAGATGTTTGTACTGCATATGATCGCTCTGCACTGTGTAATATATTCGCCCTTTAACCATTCGCACTTAATCATATATTCGTACTTTATTATCTGGACTGTTCGCACTTTATGATGCAAGACTAATGTGAATAATCGAACTCCACTGGACTGATCACAATGGACGAATGGTCTTGTATATATATACATCTTGAAGAGGTCGCACCTCTTCTTATCATAAGGTCGGCCAAAGTAAATGTCAATTACAATTCAATAATGTCGGCCTCAATATAATCATAAACAATATAAGATAGGTCGGCCTCAATAACATATGTCGGCCTTGATAAATATTATACACGCCTCTTCACAAGAGGTCGGCCTCAAATAATAAATACGCATTAAATGTCTTCTTGATAACAGAACAAAATGAGTTTGTATCTTCTCATGTCGGCTATACAATGTGAAGATAAATAATAACAATAAATAATAAATATAACTTGAATAGCCAACGGCTATCATTCAATTATATTTCCACAAAGGAGCTGAGCTGGAAGGAGCTACCGAAGCTGCTATATCATTAACACTCCCTCTCAGCTAGGGACAGAACTTCCAGCTGTATAATACGAATCATCTCCATATGAGGTTCATCTGCCATCATTGCCTGCAATCAGATATAAAGAGAGAAATATCACCTCAATGTGATATTTGATATCGTCTCAATATCAACCATCAAATGGTAAGTACTAGTGTTCATCACTTGCGTGATGTTGTCACCTCAACGTGACTTTCACCATGGCTCTCCCAGAGGGTGAAACACAAGTACAAGAAGATCATCACGGACTCTCTCACGTGATGTTGTCATGGAGTCACACATGACATCCACCATGACTCAGC